>JANHGL010018611.1:0-24395 GCA_024611195.1 Ceyx melanurus
AAATATATACCTATATATAATATTTTGACTGATCTGTCAAAAGGTCTCCAGTACTTCCACAACCCTCACAAGCAGCAGGTGTAAAAGGTGAGCACCACAAGAAGAGAAATAAAGTCACAGCCTAGACCTCAGACCTTGTAAAACCTCCGGAGTCCTTGCACAAAAGATTTTTGGGATTAACCTCAGCATACCTTTTGTAAACTACTTTTTCACTGCACGACTAGTTCTGCCTCTCAAATGTCTGCAGAGCACCGAAGTGACCTTTGTAACTGAGAACACAATCCAAACTGCTGCAGCAGCTCCTCCTGCAATAAAATACAGGTTTCCTTTGGTGTAAAGGAAGGCTTTGTACTCTGGCCACATGAAGCTGCCACAGCCCTTCAGACACAACATGCACTCAAAGGCCTCATCTGAAGAATTCCTGAAAAGAGACACCAGGGACAGGGCAGAAATACTTAAGAGCAGGCAATAAACTTCTGATTATTAACAAATTGCTCCTAATTACGGTTAATTAGCAGCCTAAGCTTCAAATACGACCTTCCTTGCTGCTAAAACAATCCTCACGTTGAAAATATAAGTATTTTTTTTTCAGGTATACAAGTAATAAGCATAAATAACACAAGAAAAGTCAGCCCATGAAGACCACAAGGAGCCTTCAAATGAATTACTTTAAAATACCAGCTATAGTTATCTACTCAAATATCTGAATTCCAGAACCACTAATTAGTGCTCCTGCATGCTTGCATTCTGAAAACCAAACCCAATTAAATAGTTGGGTTTTTACAAACAAACTTTTGTTTTGGATCAAATTGAATATTGTTTCAATTAATTAAAAGTTGAACTATCAAAATTTGAATTTTTGGATGAAAAGGCTGGTTGGTAGATTAGTTTCAGTATAGTCTGAAATAATTACCCTGTAATCCACCATCTTGCTGTATACAAAAATAAAAAAAAATTAAAAATCAACATTTAATGGGCTCTGATGGCTAAAGCTTTGTAGTTTATTTTTATCCAAATAGTCCCCTACTCAATGCATTAGGCACATTAAGTTCAGGAACAACACATACCTCCTAAATTTCTTAGAAAATAAATTTTAACAATTCATATCCTGATAGATTTTTTTTTTCCCTAATAATAAATACTAGGCAGGTTTTTTGGTTTTGTTTTTTTTTTTTTAATCAGCTATAGAATTTAGGGCATCCAGACTTACAGGTGCTGAAATTTGAAGCAAATATAAGACTGGTATATGAGAAATGTATTCCTTGATTATTATTTTTCACAATATGAGTTTTTTTAACTAAATAAATGATGCCATACTAACAAGTATTTATTTATTATTTAACCTTCCAAAAACTTCCCTCACTTATGTGCAGTTATATCAACCACACTAAAAGCATGCGCAGGATGAAAATGGTCTTAGAATCTATTTTTATGTTATTAGTATAAACTCTGCTTTTCAGTTTAGCCATTAATAGGTGCATTTTTAATACTAAAAATGCATATTTAGACAGAGAGCATCTATTAGAATGTTCATTCTTGAAAACTGGTCTCTGAAAAGTACATCATGGTAAGGTTTCAGATACCTCAGGGATGCAAAACTGACAACAGCAACAGTGACACTGAAAATTTTTTCAGGGGAAAAAGAAAAAAGTGTTTTCTATGCACAAGGCAAAAAAAAAGCTTGTCTGAACAGCAAAACTAGCAAATATATATTTTACATTTGTAACCATTTGTAATTCTGATAGGATATGACACATACATACACATAGGAAATGACAAAAAAAATGACAGAAAAAAAACCCCCAGGTTCATAACTAATTTAATAAACCTTGAAGTTCAACCATTATAATAACATGCTATAGTATCTTCTTCAAAGGAGAAGACACAAAAACATGGTTATAGATATAGCTCAATATTCATGATTTTGAAAGGTCTCAAATATTAATGAAAAAAAAAAAAAGCAAAGTGCTTGTTGGATGCAAGAAGTCTGTTTTCTATAAATAAATAATAAAAAAGGAAGCACCTCTCATTTCATTCCAAATCAGATTCTAACATTGGTTCTTTGTTCCATCATCAGGCACTTTTTAATTAATTTTATTTAATTCCTACTTTACGACATTTGCAGATGCTATTTTTCTTACACAAAGAAATGTATTCAAACCAAAACATAGATATTTTTTCTCTACAAGAAGCATATCTATATATTATGTGCCAGAAGAACTTGCTTAAAAAAATAAAAGAAAAAAAGAAAAAACCACATTCAGATATGTATAATTTAAAGGGACCTAGAGGTAACTGTGTCACACAGATGTTGATGAGAGTTGAAAGCAATAAATCAACAATCTGAGGAAGAAAAGTGCATCATGAGATTGAGACACAAATCAGTAATGTCAAATATCCTTCTGCTCATTAATTATCAGCTACTTTTGCACTCAGTTTTCAAATAAGTAAAATGCAGCAAATTGGAAAGTTTCTTCTTTCCCAAAAATGCCAAGATAATAATATAAAATGAATAAAAACCAAGCAAAAATTACTTAATTGCTAAAATCCTTCCTTCCAAGCTAGGCAATTTTCTGTCTCAAACAAACAAAACAAACAAAATGAGGCTGAACATTTCATGAAGTGCTGTTTCTATTTATGCACAAGCCCATGGGATTTGGTTTATGGATATGGAAGTACAATGGGATGTCAGGAGCAGGGTTTGAGCATGAGGCTTCAATGCATGAGCATTACAGCTCCTCTGGCCCCACAACTGTACTAAAAATACACTCTAAAGAGGAAAGTTTTATTTTATTAGCACTGCTACATAATTTATAACAAGAGAAACAAAAGAAGCAGAATAGGAAAACATTTGCATGCAGAACACCATTATAACACATTAATAAATTCAGGACCCTGAAACCAAACTGGTCACAAAGCACCAGCAGCTCCACAAAGGAACAATTTTAATCATTAGATTTTTTAATTATTTTTGCTTTGTAATGTTTTACATGGTGCCTTTCTATACCAGTGTGACTCCCTCCCAGTTTGCTTGCAACTTTTACTGTCCTCCCTGTGGGCATCTCATAACTATTCCACTTCACAGCAAACCAACTGAATGTCTGATTTTGTGCCAGGAATTATTACTGATGGACCTGACTTTCCCAAAACCTCACTTTCTACAGAAGCTTTACATAGCCTTCCAGAATAACCCACACCATTGTTATGCAGAATGTCAGAGTTCAGATTTTTATGATTTCAAGCAGATGAAGGAATGAGACACCAACTTATGGAAAGTCAGATTCATTTTCCTACCCCTAATGCCTCAACATAAAACAATCAAATGAACTGTTGCACACTTAGCCTGATTTTCACTCAGTTACTAAGATACTAGATGATTTTATATTGAGTTCTTTTCAAAAGAATATTTGTATTATAGTAGGTTTTTCCATTGTATTCAAGGTTGACAAAATTTCTTTTAATAGCATGCAGGCTAACCCTCCCATACTAATTACACACAAAAATAAAATTACAGATTTCACCATCAGTTGCAAACATCATATGGTACTTCTTAACAGGTGTCCATTTCCACTTGTAGTCCTTACTTTTTTATTTCCCTACTTGAGAATGCCTTGTGTCACTTCCCATCCTTTCATTAAGTAAACTCTCTTGCAATAATCCTTTCTTACCTATATGGCAGGTTTACAACTTCATTGGACATAACTTAGCATTATTACACCCTCATCCTACTTTCCCAGTAAAGGCTTCACGTTTACTTCCAAAACTGCAATTTGAGGCTAGAGTTACCTGGCTGTGGTCCCCATACCAGCACTGTAGAAATTTACTGCAGGATTAGTATTTACACTGATGGTAGCATCATGGAGAACCAGTTCTTAATAGCATACATTTTACTTGTGCTATAAAACAATGAATTGTTTTAAAAAAGAATGCAGGGTGCTAAGATGTTAAATGCTTTACCAGATTCCAAGACCAAGATCTACCCAAATATGGATGCTGCAGATGCCCAGAAGAATGAGGGCACTATGTCCCACCAGGACACAGTCACCTACTGATACTTGCCTTATCTTATCTGCTTCTATGTGGAGCAGCAATGACTCTGAGCCTGCTAACTAGGTTAATCACCCAGCCTCTCCAGGGATTTCACCTATACCTCTTTTCCAGTTTATATCTGGAAGCTGACAACAACTAGGGTATGACCAATCTACTGTGCTAAAAGCATATTTAAGAAGATCATAGAATTTCTTTTAAAATTGTTTAAGAGATAAAGAACAGAAAGGAAACCCCTTCAGAGCGTTGACAACCAACCTATGGCTTCATAAGAGCATCAGAGAAATACTTAAGTACTCCTGGGCTTCTCTGAATCACAGACCAGTTGTTTTTTGGGTGGTTTTTTTTTAATATTCAAACTACTTCTGCAGACTGAATTAGCAGGAGCAAATGTGAATCCTGCCATTCCTCACTGCTTTATTGAAATTCATAAGTATTCAGTTAGGAAGTAGTAGGAAGCAGAAATTATTTGTAACATACCAGAAATAATTGTACATGTGCTTTTATCCTGTAAGCACAAGTTTTCTCTTCCAAAGAAGGCTGCTTTTTCAAAATAAGGTCACCCTTAAAAAACTTCTATGGTTTCTAATTAGGCACCTGTCATATTACAATCACTTAAAAAATCAGTATAATTTAAAAACTAAATAGAAATGATGCAATATCAATCTTTTGATTGCACATATAATACGTATGAAATACTGCCTCTGGGATATTAAAGACCTTTAATATCCCAGAGGTATATAAATATTTTTATTTAAAATAAAATATTTTATTTTAAATAAAAATACAGTGTCTCAGTGTCTTCAGCTTCACTATACAGGAGATCAGGGACAGTTTAGAACAAGAAAAAAGTATCTGCAATCTGTTCATCACTGAATATAAAATGACCCTAGATTTTCCTGCAATGTTTCTGTCTGCTGAGTGACCCTGAACAAAGAAATGAAGAACCTACAGTGGGTTATCTCTTCACTCCCTGATGCAATTATTCCTCAGTCCTACTGTAGAAATGCAGATTTGCTTTTTCAAAATGTTTTTCAAATTTTTGAATGAAGGTAAGCACAGAAGTGGCATCTGTTTGCTATAGAAATAAATATGTTTTTCAGAGCAGATGGTTTAATATGAAGGAAAGGATCAATCATCTATAGGGGACAGCTGTACAAAGGGAAAATTTCATTGTTTCAAGGGCATTCTTACCAACAAATTGGTGGTAATTTAAAAACAAAAACAACAACAACAACAAAAAAAAAGAAAAAAGAAAAAAAGAAAAAAAAAGAAAAAAAACCCCATAAATTGTTCTGTACAAATACCAAGTTTTTCATTTTGATAATATTTACCCTGGTATAGAACACTGAAAAAATTATTAAACATTTTTAAATTAAACTTCATGTTATATGTTGAGATGTAAATTGGCAACCTACTTGAATTAGTTGAAACTAAAGTTCCTCCAAAATTGCCATAAGGCAAGAATTTAGAGAACATCTTATGTATTATTCCCAGTGTACTCCAACTGCTTTGCTGAATTTGCAAACCTTTCAAATCTAGTCTGTTCTCCTTCCTCTCCCTGAGGCCAGTGAATTCTGAGCACGTCATAGTTACTAAATGAAAGATAAGGTCACAAATTCCTGCTATGCCCAAAATTTGGAAGGAATTGCAAGATATTGCTTTAGTTTTGCACTGAAGTGCAGATTTACAGTACGTGGAAAAATAGGTTTCAAAAGATCCCTGTCCAAAGCTTAATAAGAAATCGACCTATGCAGTTCCAGAAGGTCCTAAGGTCCAATTTTCTCTTATGTCCCAAACAAAATAATTAGATTTTCAAGCCAAGAAGGTTTGTATATGTCATTTTAGTTGTAGAAAGGACTCCCATTAGAAATTGACTTAAAAATAAAACCACTAATGTATTATGCACTGAATTAATTACTTTTAGAGGCAAAGGGTTAGGAGACTGGACTACTTAGATGGTGGAGGGCAGAGAAAGGTCCTTAAATAATTCACTGACAGCATCTTAAATAAACCACATGCAAAATATCAAACTATTGGAAATTTTTAAGGGCATAGAGGCTGAGTTCAATTAAAAGAAATACAAAACACAAACAATAAACAAACAAAACCCAATAAACAGAACACCTACCTGATTTTAGACCACAGTGTGACACATGCACCTAAAGTAATCATCACCAAAAGTGGCATGTTAATCATTTTTGTATCTCTGTTAGAATCAATCTCTAGTATTTCTTTTGAACTGGGGAGAGCAGAACTGAAAAGATTTGAACATAATCAAATTATGTAACATACTACTACATTGCTAAATGACAATCCTGTCAAAAAAACAGATAAAAAAACACCAACTAAAAAAAAAAACCACCTTATCTTTGGCATGTAAATAATCACACTGCAAATCAGAAGATGGCACCACTCATTTAAAATTCTGTTAATGTACAACCTTCCATATGAATATTCTAATAATATCTACTGTGACTTTGATTCATGTCACAGTTCTTCATACATACCACTCTTTATATTCATAACTTGCTTTTGGAGGACAATGTACAATCATGAGTCACAATTGACTCATGGAAAGAGGCCATGGCACGTTAGGTTCTTACTCAAGGAGAGGCTCTGTGCAAAAAAGACAACAAAATGTTTTTCAAGGACAATGTATAATGTGCACTTGGTATTCTCAGGAGCAGAGAAATCAAAAGAGCTCAAAAAGTATTTTGCATTCAGTAGTAACAAGCCTTTTAATTTTTCCTTCTTACTTTGAGAAAACAATTGAATTGTTGAGTTCATTAAATTTAACTTGCTACTGGACTTGGTGACATCTTTTTTCAGCTTTTTAAGTGCCTCTGGAGCAGCAGCTTATAACTAATATCATGTATGCATTCTTTTACTTATTGCATTTCTAGCATGAACACAAGCACATGTATGTCAAGACTGGCATGTTTACAGATACTTAAATACTTTGTGTATTTAAGAGGTGATATGAAAGCTGATTTTTCATTTAATTTAAGTCCTTATGGAACTAAGGATATCAGCTGGTGAAGTCCTAAGCGATTTTAAAAAGAAAAAAAAAAAAAAAGAAAAAAGAAAAAGAAAAGTTCTGGAACACAAAAACACTTCTATTTTAGAAGAAGCAAATAAGCTAATGTTGAAAACCTGCTCTCAGCTACAAAAGACAGAAGTTTGGGAAAACATTTTGGAGTTCTCATGATACATCCCTTGTCCTGTTACCCCTCCCTCTCATCAGGCCTCTGCTTTGCCCTCTCTGTGAGCAGCTGGTGGATGTGCACTCTAGAAATTAGCACTATGGGTTATCAACTTGGCACCACTTCCCTATATGTTATGCCTGGGGTCACTGGAAAAATCAAACAAAGAATTGTAAAGCTGATGCAGTTCTTAATGCACAGGCTTAGAAAACTTATGCTTTACATTCAGGTCAGTGCCATAAAACCTCAAATAACTTTTTTGTTTGTTAAATAACCATTGAGAAACAAGAGTTTTATCTTCACCTAGAAGTCATATTTAAAAATACATCTAAAAATATCTGTAAGTGTAAACCCTTTCTTTGTTAAACTGTATGCAAAAGAAGCACTTTTCTATGGCTCCTTTAAGGGAATTATTAGCATATTTTTATCACCGTGCAAATTAGGCAATATAGGAAAGTTATTTTTGAAACAGAGACACCATGGTGAAGGACTCTTGCTCTAACTTGGTTAGGACAAGAACCATTTCAGATGTTTCAGACCTATCTGCTAGAATTCTTCTAGGAGCCAAGTACTTTCACTTTTGCTCTGGAGAGAATAAAACAGATTTCTTCTCACTTTGCTTTCTATATTTCTATTCTCAGACATTAATGACCAGTAACAAAAAAAAATCTTTTTTCTGGATCTTGTAACATAGATCAAAACATTGATTTTTTTATTACCTAAAATTGTTACTGATCTTCTTGCAAACCTATCTACCATAGGTGTGTAATATGGAAGGTAGAAGCAAAATGATCAAGGACATATTAAAACGGAAAATAATTGTCAGTGGATGGTTCAGATTCAAGTGACTCAATAATAAATAATTATAACCAGATAAAATAGTGAAATTAGAAATATATAGTGATATTTTTGGTGGCAAATATACATGTTTTAGCAAGTCTGATTCAGGTTGTGTAACCATTTGTTTTGGAAGTCAGCTTATCAACTTTCAGACTTGAATGCTGGCTCCCAAATAATCTTCACTGATCCTTATAAAGTATGCAGACATCTCTATTTGCATGGAAATAAATCCATCTGCACATGAACAGTATTATTTCTGAAGACTTAATCTGAGAATTTAACTGTACAGGCATCTTCAATTTTGATAAAAACTGCTTCTTCTTGAAAGTATTCTTTTTAATTTATACTAAATATTTTGAAATTACAATTTTCAAACCCAATACCTCCTCAAATCTGCCAAAACCATCCAAATACTGAGTCTCTGTAGGTTATCTGTGCAACATGTGAGAGATATTATTAGATTTTTGACTGTATTCTCATAATTGCATGCCATGGGTGTGACCAGAAGTAGTAGTAGTTCACACTGCAAATGGATCAGTAGGACAACACAAAAATAAATGCATATATCTTTCTTATTGTATACAGACAGTTATAAAAGCCTAAGTAGAGTTAGATGGAAAATGAGTCACAGAACTAAGCTGAATATTCAATAGAACAGGATAAAGAAATGGGACAAGTCAACTGATTTATCCTCCTCATATAAAGTGTTAGACTTTTAAATATGTTTTTGTTGACAAAGTTCCTGTTAGTTTATAGCAGTTACAACAGCAGCTCTACTGATAGGTATATGGATCTGACATCAATGTCTATAAATTACTGAGCAATGAGAAATTATCTATCATAGAAAACCTTATTTTTTCTTCTTTTAATAGTTCAAATAATATTTTATTGCTAATGAAAAATTATTTGAATAGGAGCATTATATCTATCTAGAGTTCATTATTTAAGAAGTACTGTCTTCTACACTTTTTTGTCAGAAGATGTATAAACAATGTGTTTGTGTGACAGCTGTATGTAATATTATTCATTTTTCACCTTCTGGAAAACATTGCAAATGTGTTCAGCATTTCTTAGTGCCTTGGGTATTCATTTCCACTGTCACTGCAGGATTTGATATTCTTAAGCAAAGGAAGTACAATACACAAACTTAGTACATAAATATAATCTCCAAATTCCATCTTCAAAACACATTTGTCCAGATGGCACTTTATTTCTTATCAATAAGGAAAGAGGAACTTTTGTCAGGAGATAAGAACATCTATTTTCTGAAGGCAGTATTTATCTCAGTGTTCAATGCCTATACAGTATTTGTCGTTTTGCAACAGGAAAAAAACCAAACAAAACACAAATTTGCACTCTAGTCTCAAATACTGTAGTGAGGTTTTTTTTCTCCATAAAATCACAGAATTGCTGTGGTTAAAAAAGACCTTGAAGATCATCAAGTCCAACCATTATCCAAGTCTACCAGGGCCACTGCTGCACCCTATGCAGAGGGCTTTTAAATACATCCAGGGACAGCAATTCTTCCACTTCCCTGGGCAGCCTGTTCCAGTCTTTGATAACTCTTTTGGCAAAAAAGTTTTTCCTAATGTCCAACTTAAACCTTCCCTGGTTTAAGAGACTGTCAAGGAGCTCTTCTGATGTGACCAGAGTGCAAACATCACATTTGCTAAGCTAGGAATCCTAAAAATAAACAAACACAAAGGTCTTATCCATCTCTGCTCTATTCTGTTGACCAGCACTATTGTATTTTTAACTCCTATTCAGTCACGTGTCTTTATAAGTATTGAGATAATGAGCCATCAACAGTTAATGTAGCAGCTGATTTGCCTGGTTCAAGCTCAAATAATTGAGTGCAATGTTTATGAAGCAGATATAAAGTGAAATGGGAGCACACAGTGATGTTGACAGCTTCAGGCACTCAGCACATGCTCCTCCTCCTCTAAATATTTATGTCCTTGCATCCCAGCTTTTTCTTCTGCTGCACTATTACATCAGTCATCTTCAGTCAACAAGTATTTATTACAAAGTCCACAGCTTTTAAGAAAAAACCTGCTTCTAAATCTTTGCAATATGCTAATGAACACGCAGAACTTCACAGGGACAATCTCATACATGAAAATAATTCAAGTAATTCCTTTTCTATAGCTATGTGCCTATGATTGTGCTCTCTGGGAAGTATACTGGAAATTTAAAGTCTAGAGAGAAGCAGCAAAAGCATTTCCTAAATTACACCACTGACACAGCAAGTCTGTGTTTTGACAGTTAATATTATTTAGGAGACATCACCCACCATAAAATTGGTATTTAATGCTATGAAAATAACTTTTATTCACTTCTTGTAGAAAAAGAAACATGCATACATGTTCTGTAAGTAACTGATGAAGGTTACACTTTTATCTTTCCTAAATATTTCTAAGGTTGGACATAAATAACATTTCAGCACTGCAGTTCACTTAAACCACTGTAACTTAATGTCAGATTTCCTTTGAATTCCAGATGCTCTTTCTCCATCATACATTTAAATCTTCCAACAAAATTTACTTACTTCTATACTAGAATTGATTTAATAGTTATGTTTAATAGCTTTTGCATACATATAAATACACTTCCCAGAATAACAGCTGAAAGAACTATCAAAAAAAGCACCATTCCAATTTGGTTTATGAAAATATTTATGTTCATATTTAGTTTTGGCAGCTACTTGACTTGCTACTTGCACTGACTTTAGTGGGAACTGCATGAGTTCAAAACATACAAAAAAGGAAGATATTTTTATTTAGTAGCCTCAGCAACTGTTCCCTGAGACAGTGTGAACTCCTAGACACAGCAACAAGCACTTTAAGCTTTCATTTTTACACATGAATGCTGAGTGCCTCAATGGACTTCTGAGACAGAAAACTTGGAAATTCCATCTCAAATACATAGGATCTCCATTTCACTTACTGGAATTCCTTTTAAATTATTCTGTGGCAACTTGAAGAAATATGTTTTCTCTTGAAATATAAAGAAAAATGATGGAGACCTTTGTGTAAGAGAAGATTTTGAATACTTAAAAATAAGTACTAATTATTTATTCAAATATACATGATACCATTGGTACTCACATGTTCTTCAGCATAGCCAGAAATAAATAAAAGAGGAAGAAAAGCCCTTTGTTCCATTTTCATCACAAGAGCTATTTTAAGAATAATATTGTGGGTCAGAGTATTCTTTCTACCCAAACAAGCAAATACCTGAAATTGCTTAGCAAGTGTCCAGTCTTAAATGAACAAAAAAAAAACTTATTTTAAATTATAAAAAAAATTCATTCTGGTGGCTTTTTTTTTTTTTTTTTTTTTTCATCTATGTCACTATACATATCTATATTAATATCTATACTACTCTGTATTACCCTATACACATGCATTTAAACACAAAACACCACCTCAGAAAAGGGCCATATGGACTTACTGTTGTCTTCTTGCTGGCAGTGAAACATTCATTGTTCATTAGTATTGGAAGAAACTGCAAGGCTATCAACAAAACTCTCTAATCACAATCCTATTAAAGCTTAATATTGATCAAATTACATAAACTGGTTCAATAAAACAAGGTCATTACATTTCCTCTTTGGATCTTGCTTTCTATCATGCCTCCAGTAAGCATTTCTAAACAAGGGGTATCTTATTAGATGAAATAAAACCTTACTTATTACCACTGTATTTCTGCTACTGATTTTATTACTTAATTATTGTAGCTAACAATTAGATTTTAGCTGAAATCTGTGGGACACAAGGGGATATCAAAGGATTCTTTTTAGCATTGCAGTCCCACACCCAAGTAATTCTACTGTCTATATCCAGAAAGAACAGAGTTTTCAAGTAGTGCTGATTATAATATTTATCACAGAGGGAAAAAAAATATTTTGCAACGTCTTGAAGAATTTATACTTAATTAGAACTAGATGTTTAGATCTCCCCCAGAGAGATTCATTGGAATAAAAATACACTCAAAGTTGCTGGAAATAAAAAATAAATAAATTAGATTAAGAAACAGAAGCCCCTATATGTTTCTTACCAAGACCAAACAATGAATTTAATTTAGAAGTATGCATTTAATTCTTTTGTACTGGATGTTTCCCTGCCTGTTGTAAAAATCTGCACTGAAGACACTTTAAATAAATTCTATAGAGGCTGCTATAGAACTAGGCAAGTCAGTTGTTATATTGTACTTGTAACCATAAAGTTGTGATTTTTTTATGAAAATCCAGCAATTGCCCAGTAAAGGAGATTAAGGCACATATAGGGATTTGTTAAATAAATAATAACGTATTTTATGTATTCTTTAAAGCAACAAAAACTATATACCAACATCTTTTACCCACTTGAAAACATAACTACAGCACTGTCAGTAATGGTATAATGTTTCCATCATCTATACACCCAGCATTTTTATTCCAAGACTGAACAAAATCAATATATTACTGTAAATATTATAGAACTAATCAATGAATACATTAGGTCATGATCTAGCACTTTCAATTGGAACACTATTTCACATATGAAGTTTGGTTTATAACTGTGATTATCACAGGGTTTTCAGCCTTGCAACATCATTTCTCTAAGCTCTGTTGTGAAGTGTAAAAACACTTGAAATTTGCTTATCAATTGTAAAAAAAATCAAAACAAACCAACACATTTTCATCAGTCAGTTAATAATGAGATTTCTGGCTAAATTCCCATTGCAGGGCAGGAGAAAGAAAATGACAATTATCAGAGAAATTGTCCTGACTTGGAGAATCCTCAGGATCTATTTTATAAATAAGACCACTTGTGAACTATATTCTCAGTATCAGAAGATCTAATATGCACAGGACACTTCTCAACTGTACTTACTATCATCTAATCCTACCATTCTTAGTAAAAATATTCAAAATCTTGTTTCATTCTTTTTTTTCTGTCCACAATAAAAGCCTGAAATAAAGCAGAAATACCCAGGGGTGTTCCAGGTCGAGTTCAGAGGTTAACCAAAGGTACTATGATATAATGTCTTTCACACCACCTTCATCTTGAAAACAATTTGGGGGTTTCACCCTGTCTTGTCTAAGAAAAAATGGATTCTGAATGTCATTTCTTGAAAATTCAGCACCTTCTTCTGATGGATTCATGGTACCCTTTATTCATTTCTTCCTCCATCAACATTATTTCTTGCCTAAACTATTTCTTTCATATTTACCCAGTCACTTGATCTTTGTGCCTCTCAAAATAAACTTATGAAACCATTCATATTCCCTGACAACTCCGTTTCTCACAGAGGGAAGAAAACTTCAATTAGTCTTTTCATGCAGAGATATTATTGCCTCCTTTCTTTGAAATCTCCTCCAACTTGCAGTTGGCTTTCAATTGCTACAGAGCCAAAATTGAGACAAGATTCCAACCACCCATTGGTTTTGCTGCATTAATACTCATCTACTGCTAACAGAAATCTCTTACATAATATATTTGCTATTTGCCTTTATTACACCCACCTCTTGCTGGCTGTTTGCAACTGTTGTATAACATATTTTACCTCTCTACTAGTGCTACTTAAAAGGCCAGAATACATTTTTTGTTATTAGCTACTAGATATAGGGCACTTTTCTTGCCATCATCCCACATTTGTTACTCTTATTCTCATGTGCTGTCATACTTATTTTCCCTTAATTGACTGTCCAACTCAATTTTCTGTCATCTCAAATTTTCACTATTATGCTCCTCCCTTGTGTTTAAATTAATAAAAATTGATCCCAAAACACATTCTCAATCAACTACAACTATTAGCCTTGTTACATGCTGTCAATACCTATTGTAAGTTAAAATATTTCCTTTCTTCTTTTCTTACTTACCTTACTATTACTTTTTCTTACTTTACAACTATTGTGGCCACTTCAAGACACCTCTTTCAGAAGTATCATAGTTCCCTAGTCTAACAATTCTGATAGCTAATATCTCAAGCTTCATATTTAACATATTTAACAATTATTTCCTATTTCCAATCAGAAAAGATTTGTCAATGGCTCATTCGTAGAATCATCATTACCCCAGTTGTCATGCAGGCTCTTTTTGTTCAGATTCTATTTATGAAAAATGCAGTGATTTCTCCAGATCATATTTTGAACTGTTTAAGGCAATAAAAGAAACACTACCCTAACAAATATGCTTCAAAAGGTAACTGTGTGAATACAGATGTTTTACATACAAAGCACTATGTAAATGCTAAGAAATAACTGAATTTTGAAAACCACTCAAGAAATCAAGATCTAAAATAAATACATTCTGCTAAAGCAAGATTTGTTAGATGCCACATTATAACTAAATAATTACCATACAGTTATCATGTATTTGTGTATTAATCTCTTGCATCAGTTGAACACAGAATTCTTCCTGTTCACAATAAAAGTGCAGGGTAGCATTTTGTCAGAGATATGTGAGGTAGCTGCAATGCATGGTTGCCATTCATAAAATCATTAAAAAAGCACTATGGAGAACATCTCAAGTCCAGAAAGGAAGCAAAACAGTACAGCAGTCATGGTAGGTTTTTTTCTTGCAAGGCTATAGTACTAAAATGTTGTGTTACTAGGGCAAGTGTTCTGTATTTTTAGAAAAAACTTCCACAGAACTGAATTATTTACATGAAGATCTAGACAACCTAATTCATGGAGGAAAAAAAGAAATTTGTTTCTGCTTGAAAATGCAAGCAGTATTTTACACAGCTTATCATACAGGAAACCCTATCTCTACTTTGATATATGGATGAGTGACACCTGAAATGCACATTCTTAATGTACAAGGGAGTGCCACACATTCACCTGACAAATCAGTTACTTTTGGGGGGTGTATCATTCAAAGAACACACAACACTGATGTTGACTAGAAGAAATAAAGATATTATGATGCAGTTGCTTAGAATTTCTGTTCCTTTCAGGCCCTGGATTACACTTAAAATGAATGTATAAGCATATACACTCAGCATAAGCATGTAAGCTTAGGAGTTTTGCTTCCAAAACTCATCACCAGTGTAAGCAGGAGTTTTGCTTACATGAGTCAAGAAACACAAAGGCTTAGACACTGGTTAGTGCTCAGCTGAAACACTTCACCATGGGCTGAGAGGAGAGTGCCTCTCTACTAAGCAGCACCCTGAATGGGAGATCACAGATGGCACAACCTGCTCTCTCCTTCAGAAGTCTAGAAATAAATCTCTGAATAAAGGATCTTAGCTGTCTTTCACTTTTTATACTCTTCTGTGGAGAGACAGCTGTGGAAAAGGAGCTTAACTGCCCACAAATTACAGAAAACAAAAAATACATGTATCATTGATTTTACTGTATATCAAGGTTGTTGTTACTCCTCCTCATTTGGCCCAAGGCAAATGCAGTCATTCTTATTCCCTGGACCTAATGCTGATGCTGATAAGGATACTCTTCAAATTATTACAGTTCTCTCTTTTTCAGATATCCCAAATATTCCAATAACTTGCTGGGGTTAGCCCTTAAATTAACTCCACTCTGTGTACTCCAGTAAGTGACTTTTTCTTCTTCTATCTTTAAGAATCTTCTCACTCATTTGATTAATCCTTACCATCTCCTTATTCCAACCACACAGCTGAACCTTCCTGCTTCTCTAATCACTGTCTAGTAAGTATAAAACTTTGCCCTGGCAAGTTCTCCCAGGCTACAATCAAATTCTTGAAGATGAAATGAAGAAAATCTGCATGGTGCATTTCAAATCTCTGTCCAGATACACAGACTGAACTTTAAATCTAGTATATTGAAAAATAATCTTATATTGATATATAATGTTGAAATACAGCATCATATTATTAACTGAAACAATTAATTTTGCAGTTCCCTAAAAAGACAAAGGTAATTTTAGATATGAAATTTATATATTTTTAAATAAACAAATACTAAGATATTAGTTGATTTTGTGGTTTTGTGTAGTACTTTATTCTTTTTTTGTTGTGGCACTTGAATAGAGTCTGTAAGAAACATGGTGATTCTTTATTTCATTCCCACCATTAGCTCTTTAAATTAAATTATTCTTTACCTGTTGTAAATGCTAGAGCAACAGCCAAAAGAACCAGTAGCTACAGGCCTTCATCTTGATCTCCTTGAAGTCAACAGTATTACTCCTACTCTTAATTTTGAAGACAGGTACCAGGAAGGTACTATATAAATAAATAGGAGTTCTACAGCTGACCTCAATGGAAGCAGAATTCTGGCCTCAAGGAATGAGTACTGATTAGGGTTAAAATAAGTGGTATTTGGTATAAAATTGGTGAACCTAAAGAAAGAAAAGTTTCTAAAAACTCCATACCTGAGGCAATGCAGAGTTGAGCTGTCGCTGGAGGGAGTCTCTGTCGTAGATGACATCCTGGAGGCGTTGCTGTGCCAGGGACAAGCTCTCCTGCGTCTCCCGGAGCGTGTCGAGGAGTCGGTCCCTTTCATCCAGCATGTTCACCATCAGCTGCTCAAAGTGAGAATCCGAGTCCGAGCCGCTGCTCTGGGACCCCCGCTGACTCATCGGGGTGTCCTCGTTGATCGTTGGCATCACTTCACACATCATGTCTTGGAAAAAAAAAATAGCAAGGAAAAGATCTTCAGCAGAAAAAACATTTGAGGGGATTTCGTGAACTCTGTCACGTGGACGCAGTGAGTAGATGATTGCATTGTTCCCTCTTTCAACTTGGTGCTTGCAATGTTAACCAGGTGGTCGATAGACAGGGATTAAATACAGTGACTAATTCCACACTGCAAAAACTTTGAATTATGCTTCCTACTGGAAGGAGAAGGAGGGTAACATAATATTTTAAATTGCTTTGCAAATAATCTCTCTTAAATTACGAAGCATTCTTCCTCTGCAATTGTAGTCTCCTTTATCGTAGATTTTCTTCCCTCTCTTACTTAATGTCATTGTTGAATTGTTGCTATTGATGCCATTAATTGCCAGATTTTGTCCTGCTCTAGGCATTTCTACAGTACAGCTCAGGCTAACCATTGATCCAGTATCATGCTGCCTTAACAATGCCAGTTTGATCTATTTTTCTGTCTAGTTATTCCCACCCTCAGGTGAAATTATTCTCCAGTGAGCTCCTTCAGTAAGCTAGTCAAGAACTAGAAACTGCTAATTACATCCCTGGGATACCCTGTGCAAACTGAATTACCAGGGACAGAACCACCTGTGTCCTAAACCCAGTCCTGAGCAGAGTAAACAGTGCCAACTAGTCCATTCTTCCTCCATAAAGATTCTTATGCAAGTCTTAAAACCTCAGCTCATGTATGGGGAGAAGCTTATGCTATATGGGTTTCAGCAGATGGAAAAAAAAAATAACAAAGCCTAAATAATTGTCAGGTCTCAAAGCTCAGATTTCTTTTTTAAATAAAAACTAGTATGTTAATCATAGATGATATCCACCCATTGACAGTCACCCAAAGAATAAGTTATTTTCCTAGTATGGCTGAAGTACAGCAGACATAACTTTACACATAGTAAAGGATTAATCTCTGAAAACTCTAATCTAGCTACTATGATAGATGAGCTCTATGTATACTTCAAGCTGGTCTGCTTTCTAAACTAGGAAAAAGGAATTTATGAACGTGGAATTTGTGAAAAATGGAAGATTAAGTGTTTACAGGATGTAACAAATACAGGCCATGTCAACTAAAGCACTAAGACACCTATCTGTAATTAATTCCTTATAATCAACTCCTCCTGCTATCACTAAGTCACAAGCAATCCCTGTGCTAATGCTGCTTTGTGATAAAATTTACTGGGGAAATCACATAGCTAGATAAAGATTCCCTGGCTTTGACCATATTCTGGATGTTCACAGAGGATTCAGTATTCTTCCTTTTCACTTTTTTGGCAGACATGAGAATTAGCAGAGCTGGCACCACGCTGGTATTTCAGCATAAATTCTCAGCTACAACTCAATAGTTTTCATAGGCAATAGCTTCACTACCAAGGTTTCAGGAAGGAGGCAACTTACAGGTTGCTTGTGGCTATTATCCACTTACTAATTAATTAGGTGCAAGAGCAGCAATTAATAGCTTGAAGTGCTAGATAGCAAAAAAAAGTCCCTCACATCTCTAATTTATTTAGGTCAGGTATATTTACTCAGAATTACCGGATTTGATGCTGCTTTCTCCATTACTCATGAGGTTCAAAACTTTCTATATCAGAATCCTCTGCTTCTAAACTCCAGGCTGCACTAGGAAGCATGACAATGCCCTTTCATACACATATGGCACTAATACATCAGTGCCTCCACTGCCCTAAAAAAAAAAAATCAAGGTAAAATCTATTTGAGTAAGACCACAGAGAAGGCAGGGAACAGGTGGGCAATTCCTGCTGTAGGCAGCAGTCACATGGAAGATTTTTCCCACTTTCTGAAGGGAACACAGCTTCTTTAGGGTGTTCCTGGGTCAACAATCCAAAAAAGAATAAAATTTCCAACAACTACAGGTCTGTTGTGGGGTCCCCAGAGGAAGATTTCTTACAGCTCTTCATGAAAGACATAAGTGCCATGCTGTTCCAATTTACTAATTTGAATCTTCTTGTCTTTAGAAAAGGATTCTCTTTTTTTTTTATAAAAAAAATAAACAAACCTTATCTGGCATTTATCACTCTTAGACCAACCAACAGATGGGATGTTTTAAATGTCCTGAGGCTGCCACCATTTAACACCATACCCAAGAAATGCTGGCCTCCTTCCAGCACATGTTCAAGAACAGAGCCACTTCCTAGGACCTTATTGCACCCTTTATGAATTTTCTGCTTGACATCAGGAAGGAATCAAAATATCAAGAATATCTGAAGAATTTTAAAAGGAATTGGGGGGGAAAAAAAAAAGGAAAAATGAAAAGGGAGGTTCACCAAGGGGGGCTGCAACAAAAGCTTGAGAAAAGAACTTCAAATCACAAAAGTAGATTAAGAGCATCAGCAAACAGACCAATCACTATTTATTACTAGAAGACTGGCAGCTGAGGGCAAATAGGAAGGCACAGATGTATTTGGATCTTCATGTAGGAAGTGAATCATGCCAAGAAGTTACAAGAGTTCTTGAAGTTTCCAGAGCCTCATGATGGTGTGCAACCATAATTAGGCAGCCTTTGTTTAACCACATGATGATCAGCATCAGAACCCCTTCTCCAAGTTTACAACCACGTTTGCCACAATACTAAACTGCAAAGTAACTTGGCTTGTAATTTTCAGGTAATGTTACAAAACATAAGTAAAACTGATCTGCTTTAAACTTCATAAATGTACAGTGATTGCTAATCATATTTTTATTTTCAAACCTGCACTGAGCAACCTGATCTTATTTTGCAGTTGGCCCCACACTGGCCAAGAGGTTGGCACTGATGACCTCCAAAGGTCCCTTCTGCACTGAGTAATTTCATAGGTCTGGAGAGAGGTTTATATTCAAAGAATTCACTCACTACAGAGATTCTGAAATTTAATATACAATTAGATAAAGCTGGAGAGAATTAAACAAACAAAATAAAAACAAAATAACAAATACACAACCCTCCCACACACATACTGTGGTTCATGTCATTGCATTCATAAAACTAAAAACCAAAAACACCACATTGATTTTATTAGGATGGCCTGCCTTGTGGAGTATTTGGGGTTCTGTATGCTTGGAAGGTTTCTATATAAAGAAAATTGTCATTAAAAGATGAAAAATAAACCTCAGTTATACTCGGTTACAAGTATAGAAACATTTTCAGGTATTGCTATTTACACTAAATGTCCTAATGTCCCAAAAAGACAAACCAGAGAAACCTGAAAACATAGCTACATGAGGATGGGAAACAAACAATTACGTTTTAGACAAGCAAATTTAAACAAAAATATAGGCTTCTTTTTGAAAATGTAGGCAATTACACTTTGGCAGAAAATATATACAAAAAAACCCAAACCTAAGATATTATACTGGATGATAAAATGCCACATCTCAGAACACTTTACATTTGGAAGTTTAAAAAGTCTTATAATTCAAGTTTTATGGCCTCACATATTCTGGCAAAAGTTTGAGAAAGATTTTAATGCTTTACATATTTTCACTTTCTCAGTGAATCACAGTAAAGCAAATAATGAATAAAATATTTTTAGAATAAAGACTGAAAAGCTACCAATGCCTAGCTTGGCAGGGGAACACATATGTACAGTATTCAGTGGTATATGCTCCTAGAATCCAAAGGGAAGAAACAGTAAATAAAAATAAATATTTTTCCAAAAAATTGCAACACTGAAGTATTTCCTATTGAAGGTCATAATCTGTTACCAAGTCAATGTTCACAGCAAACAAAGTCATGATGTACTTGGTATACTTAGGAAGTTTTCTGACCACACCACTGATGAGAAATTAAATTGTGAACACATCATATTGTTATTAGGAAAAAATTGGAATCCTTAATTACACCAGTGGTGCCCAAGCATGCATAGAGCCACTCTGTGCCACTCTCTATGCCACTACAGGTGGACTGCAGGCTGCTGCCCCCAGAGAAAAGGAGCTGGAGGAGGAATAAGAAGAGATAATGAAGACCCTCATTAGCCATCCTGGGTCCTCAGAAGTGAGAAACAGAGGAGGTAACTACAGCAGCATCCCAGTGCTAAGCAGCAGCCATCTTACTCTTGCCAGGGTATGACTGAAGGCATGCTCAGCTAGGAGGGAGCATGGGCATCCAAGAAAGAACAGGGAGATGGAATTTCTTTCAGTATTAGGAACCAAGTGGTGGGTTAAACACCTCTTGTCCTGTATCTTGCACAGAAGACCATGGTAACAGAATAAGCCCTCATGTATATTATTCTCTCCTTCACTTATAGGCAGGACTGAAAAGAAGGAGTGGAGGGAAAGGGTTTAAAAAGGTGGCATATAATTCATTAATAGCTAAACATGTATTTATAGATCTCTTTATTAACAGAAAAAAAGAAATTTTGTGTTCCTTTGTCAATAAAATGTTGATTTGCCCTGAAGTAATAAAGTTAGTTAAAGTTATGCTTGACTGAGCATAGTCAATAAGACTTTGAAAATGTGTTTCTCTTCCTTGAAAAATTAAAATAAAAGCCCTAAATACTGGACTTAGTATCTCTGCAGTAAAATGTTTACCTTGTATTCTCAATGTGAGTAAAGCAACCTGTCAATGAAATACACACTTAAGTTACCAGCATTTTACTGTTGATACACGAACACTTGCTTAGATTGATCAGGAGCAGACATTACAATTCCTTCCCTCAGAGAGCACATGAAGTGCCCAATTTCCTCAAGGACAGCAACTGATACTAAACTTGTGCAACACCTTCTTACTATCCCAAACCCCCTGAGAAGTTCTGAAGGGAGAGTAGGGTACTGAAAAATTATTGCTTCCCTTAAAAATCCATGTAATACACACACACACTTCCTAGAAAAAGACCTTTAGACAACACTTAATGTTTTTCTTATTACTTAAGAAATACTCTAAATTGAAATAAAGTGCTCAGGTATCATAAACATACACAATGGCAGCCTGGGCAGCAGCACATTAAAGTTCCCTAAACACACTCTCATCCTTCCCATTGTGCACCTACTACACCATCTACTGCAAAATCTATTCCAGATTGACTGGTTCAGTGTTTTCTCCAATTATTGCATGGAGCATAATTCAACAACTGCTTAAATTAATGGAAAATTATATCATGGACTTCAGTGGGTTTGGCTCAGGGTAGATGGTTAAAAAAAAAAAATAATCAAAATATAGGGAAGCCATCACCCTCCTGTCATCTAACTAGCTGCAAACAGGAGCATAAAGTCACAGGTGTGTTATGCATGGCTGGGGGGGGTGAACATGTTTCATTGTATTGGACTTTCCCAGCTGTATGAAAAAATGTCACAGCAAATCTATAGCATTAGCTGCATTATGTCTCCATTAAGAGTGAACTCAATATTAGCTCACTCAGGAATTCTGCAGCTCAGTTTAGACATTCAGATGAGTGAATGAGTGGACAAATACTGCAACAAGCAGTACAGGATATGCCCACCTTTAAAACTCCTTTTCAGGGGCTACTCCATTCATAACTAAATTGGTAGCAATACTCTTAAATTATCTTCTATCTACAGATGCTGATAATCATGCACAGACCAGCTGTGCATCCTCAATAGGGACTTTTTTTCTAAAATTGCTTTTACATTTCTGTGCTACTTACCCTCTGAAGGAGGAAAATTAAAAAGTTGTCATCTTCTCATTGGACCCCACCCCATTTAACATCTTCTGTTTATCTTTACTGTACAAGGGTCTTGGAATTTTATATATATATAATATAAATATATATTTAATTTTTATTTTATTTTATTTTTTAGTAAATGTTGTAGCAAACACCTCTACAATCTCATGTAGCCTGGGAATAGTTTACCAGCCTGATTTCTTTCACCTGGGCAAGCTCTGGTAAGGAGAGCACAGAACACTACTTGGCCTCTCCCTGACAAAGGCTCTTAGACAAGCATTCATTTTGCTCACCTTGAAGTCTACCACCTTAGATGTGAATCCAATTTTATTCCCTCACCTTTCTTTCCATAACTGATTTTAAAAGCTTGTTTTCTGTATACCTAGTTGTTTGATATGGACACCAAGGTTGAGAAGTCATTTCAAGTTACTTGCAATTTTGCTGCAGGAAAAAAGAAGTAGAAATCTAACTACCATCCATTCTAGCCTGTCCACAGTGACATCAGCTTGAAAACTCATTTCATTGGATCACTCCGGATATTTTGCATTTACAAGCTATTTCTTTTTAAATCGTTAAATAGAGATAATGCCTAATAAAACCAGTTCTTTCTGAAATGATGTCTTTTCAGATGTTCTCAGCAAGATCTCTCTTAAGCAGCACGGTGCAATTCCAAAAGGAAAATCCTTCCTATTGTCTGAGTTGCATTACATGCATATTCCTCCTCCTAGTTAACTCCTTACCTTCCAGTCTCCACTAAATTATGAGATCACCTTTAACAGAAGCATCCTGCACTCCTTCCAGAGAGAAGCAGGTGATCAAGACAGCACCTTAAAAAAAAAAGACTCATTCCAACTATTTGTTCTTTATGTCATCGTTTCAGCCTCACATCCCCCTCAACTGCAGCAAAAAAATTGAAGTTGGCTTCACGTTTTTCAGTCTGAAATTCCCCAACTCCCAACTCCCATCATAGAAATGCATTTCAATATCACACAAGTCCTACAGCAAGAGGCAGACATGAAGGTTTTTCATTCGCACCTCACCTCCCAGCGGGTATGGGGGCTAACGGGGGAACGTCTAACTCAGAAACAGAAGGTTCATTACCTAATGGCTTTTATTTCGGCGTCTGCTGTTTCACTTGATCAATAACAACCGCAGTCTCCACCGGCTCGGAGCGGGGTCTCACACAGCCGAGCACTCCTGGACCATCTTCCTAGAAATGGTGACACAGGCGATGCTCCGAGGAAACCGAAGCCCCTGCACCCGTCCTCCGGCAAGACTGGCTGCTCGGTAGCTCATCATTTTCTTCGGTCACTTCGTCAGCAGCCAAGAGAAGCAGCATCCATGGGAAAAATGGCATATTACAAATTTTGCTTTGGGAAGCAGAGCTCGGCTCAGACCATTGTCGGGAGCAGGAGGGGGGGGGGAGCGGCTCTTAAAGCTCCAGCAGCCCCTTTCGAGCAACAGCATCTTTGCAGCTGGAGGCGAGTGATGACAGCGGGGAGGGGCCAGGCTGAAAGCATCTTGCTTTAATTCCTCATCTTTTGTTAAACTTCCCTGAGAGATACCTGGCTTCTCTGATTCCTCGGTACCTCCCAGGCTATGAAGTCTCTGTGCGTGACCGAAGCGCACACGCACGCACGACCGCCTGCACGATCATACGCGCTTTTCTGCTTTACAGGAAGAAGTTCTCTGCCCACAGCTCGTCGCTGGGAGCGTGCAGGGCTCGATCTGAGCGGTACAGAGCAGGAACCGCGGTGCCTTAGCAGCGGGAGGCGGGAGAGCCCCGGGCGGGGCAGCCACGGCCGGCGCAGCGCGGCTCTCCCCGGCCTCGCCTCCCGCTGCGCTCCGCAGAACCAGCTACACCTGCGGCTCCCAGCACGGCCCAGGTCGCTGTGCTCGTCCTGCCTAATCACTCGGTGATGTCTGCATTGAAAACGCCCTGAGAGCTCCAAACCGCTCTGTAATTTTACAGAGTTTCGGCAAACGCCGCTCCGCCTCACCTAATCGGATATCTAGTCTAATAAAACGCATCATCTACTGGAATCCGGCCGTGACAAAGCTGCGGTCAAATCTG
>JANHGL010018616.1:0-14269 GCA_024611195.1 Ceyx melanurus
TGGCTCCTGGGCGCCGCCGGCTGGTGGGGCGCCGGGGGCAAGACGCTGAGGGGCGGCTTCTCCAGCGCCGCCGCCCGGCTGGAGCCGTGGCGGCCCGTGGCGCGATTCCAGTTCCACGGTGGGTGTCCGAGGGAAGGGGAAGGAGGGGGAGCAGCAAGCGGCTTACGCGGCCTGTCCGTGCCGTCTCTGTCCGGCGTCCTGAAACGGGGTGGGGGGTGAGCGAGGAGCCGGACCGTCCTCCCAAGTGTGGGCCGGTGTGCGGGCGGTGGAGCCCGGGGCAGCAGCGGGACAGCGATGGGAAGCTCGGGCGGAAGCGGGACCCCGCTGGGGCGGGGCGGGGCTGCACCGCGGCGGTGGGAACGGGGAGTTGGTAGCGGCCCCTGGTACACGAAGCGAGTCGGTGTTTGATCAGAGAAGAACGCAGAAGTGCTGCGGTGGGTGCTCAGCGCTCTGCCTCCCTTCGTGTCCCGCAGCCTGACGCGGTGGGGGGGGTTGGGTGTCTGGGAGAGCAGAGGCGTTTTAACTTTCCCATGCAACTCTCCTTCCCAGCAGCTGAGAGCAGGGCTGTGGATTGCAAGTGCATGGTTCACGTCATCGGGTGTTTTTCGTGTCACAATGCATCAGAATGTAAATTCACACCTGCTTGTTCTCAGTGGCTTTTATTGCCTGCGTTAATAATGCCTTGTAGTTAAAAGCAACGGGCTAGAAGTTTTACTTTGTAAAAAGAGATGTATGCGAGCGTGGTGACTGCCGTGTACAATGGGGCTGTGATGGTCAGCATGCTTTTTCTATACGCTCAGCATTTCAGGAGCTGCTTTCTTTCTCTCTTAGCTTTGTGGCCAAAGAGTTCTGCAGAATGTTTCAAAAGACAGCCATGAAAATCATACACAGACTTCCTCCTAGACTGGAGGGGTAGCATGAGAGGGATATAAAAATATTTGCTAGAAAAGAACCCCTAGTGTCATGAAGGAAATTGTGGTACAAATCTGGTATTAGACTCGAGAGCTACACTGTGGTGTTCATGATCATGCTACAAAGGTCATAAAATATTAGACTTTGAACCAGTTATTGAGACCGACTGAAGCACTGTCTTTACTTGATCATGAGAAAATAGAATTTTGGGTAGGAGGAGGGAAAAAAAAGAAAGGGTCTTAGAATTGTAGAATGTATTGGGTTGGAAGGGACATCCAAAAGTCTAGTCCAACCCTCCTGCAACAAGCAGGAACATCTTTTAACTAGTCAGGCTGCTGCTGATGTCTCTAGGGATGGGGCCTCTACCACTTCTCTGGGCAACCTATTCCAGTGATCTATGACCCTCATATTAAGGAACTTTTTCCTAATATCTAACCTAAATCTCCTCTTTTCTAGCTTAAAGACATTACCCCTTGTCCTGTTGCTACTTGTGAATAGACCCTCCCCTGCTTATGTTTAGGTACCATCATAAAGAATGGTGCATGCAGTAATGTGCTAATGACATGTACAGAAACTGTTTCTGAAAGAGAATAAAGACTTTATGGGAAGTATAAAAGCTTAAGAAATAAAGTGAAGCTTTAGTGCTGCTACTTATAAAGGAAAAAAAAAACTATGCCATGTTAGCTTTTTGTTTTTAACTCGCATCAAGGCAGAATAGTTCATTTTATTTTTTAAATATCAAGGTGACCATGCTGTTCTGTGTGTCAGAATCAAGAATGTGGCAGTAGCTGTGACAAAAGCATCTAGACTTCACCTGTTCCAAGCAAAGGAATGGCAGAAGCTGCAGAACAGTATCCAAGATCACAGCTGTACAGAGAAGTTCTCTAAAGCTCAGCTGACAAGTGAGTTGCTACTTTTTTCCCCTTGCAAACTTTGTTATCTGTGTATTTAGAACCCTGTCAAGTTATCTGTGTATTTAGAATTTTTATTTCAGTGAATTTGGACTTCGCATCAACTTAAGTAAAAGTGTGACTTTGGCCTTCTGTCATTAAAAATTATTACAAGGAAATAAAATTGCTTTGTTTGCATTACTTCATAAGACTTTGCAAGTTATGATTTAGTATACTGCTGGAAAAGGAACAGTCCTTGACAAAAGTGACTTTAATCCAAACAGCCAAACTTTATGCTTGGGACAAACTAAATGCTTGGGACAGTCAAATGTACAGTTTTATGGTAGTGGAATGACAAAAAATAGAGGCAAAGTGATGGAGCCTGCTGCAGTTACTTCTCAACTTCTGAGACAAATGCTTGTGAGGTGGGAGTATTCAATTAAAGCGTTCAATTAAATAACCAGAAGACAAACATACTAAAATAATCATCTTTGCATCATTTATTGGTCATAATATTAAAAAAACCTACTTAAAGCATAAATGTTAAGAAATTCATTAATAAATTAATGTAAAAATAATATTAGAAACTTCATTTAAATATCTCTTAAATGAATACATGTCATAAGGAAATCTTACACAGATGGCACTTCTAAGGATGTAGTTTCCCTACACTTGATCTGAGCTGAACATGAAGTGCTCCTGAAATGACTGGCAGTTGGTCCTTCACTCCTGTCTGTCCCAGCATTGTTCTCACTGTTTTCTACTGTATTTAGGAATCATATGACCACAGGATGAGTTGAATCTGTTTGCTGATCTTGGGCAAAATCAATTACACTTTTATTTAATTTCCTAAGAGTTAGCTTGCAGCTTTGATGGAAAACTGATTAACCACACTCTGTGTGATCCTTAGTCTTGATGCAGATAACACTGTGTCAGAACTCAGCTGAGAATCAAGATGGAGTAAAGTCATCCCTGTCAGCTTCAGTTTGCCTTTCATTTGGGTTAAGCAACACATAAAATCTGTGGTTTTAAAATGCTTAGGGTTTTCTGAAGAGAACCATTTCACTTTTTATATTTCATTTATAAGATCTGTAGCTTCAGAGAACAGACAATTACATATATATATATAAATTATATAGATATACATAATACCTAGTTGGTTTTTAATGTAATCTGATATTAAATACACAATTTCATTAGATGATGGTCTCAGCCTTTAGCTGTCAATTGAAATTCAGTCTATTTGGGTTTGGGGAGCATGCTGTAAAATACACTGTTGCATCTTTAAAGCATGCACACTGTTGGCAGCCCTAAATATCTTTGAAAACAAGAGTAGAACAAATTGCACAAAGACATTTTCCATGTGTGGTAGCTGGTACAAAACAACAAGTCCTGCTAATACTGTACTAGAGGACAGAAATGTGCTAAGCATAAAAGACACAGCAGTTACTGGCTTCTGGCAGAAGGGAGCCCTCCCCCATGAACTCAAAAGCTGAGGGATGGAATGTGCTACACATCCTCACCAGCCCTTGCCTGCACCTATTTGAAACAAAAGATAATGTTGAAACCCTGGGCTCTGGTGTTATGGGTGGCTTTCAGAAAGACTCTTTTCTCCTGTATGTAGTTTATAACCTGTAGATGATGTTGTGGATTTCAATTTTATCTTCATTCAAAGATAAATTTTCTAAAAACAAACTAACATCATTTACTCCTATGTTTGTTTGTTTTTCTTCCCAAGTGACTGTGAACCACACAGAGCAAAATCTGACAGTGTCTCAGATTCCTTACCCAGAAACATGGTATGTGTTTTATGTAGACAAGTTTACCTGCGAGGAGAATTATTCTGACTCCGAGGATATTGAGTTTGAAATGCTGTTACTAAACCCAGATGCAGAAGGGAATCCAATAGATCACTTTAATGCAGGGGAATCTGGTAAGATTTTTTTCCTTAAAATTAGATTTGTAAATTAAGAATCTGATCACCCAAACAAATCAGTACTTGCTATGCTGGGAAAAGTATGGGGAACAGCAGATTCTTATATTTCATATGCTATTTCTTTGCAGAAAATAAATGTTAATTAATTTTCTGGCATTACAGGAAAAAAACTTCCTTTCTCTCAACTGTCTTTCTAAAACGTGTCTAGCTGGAAGTATAGATACACAAGGAACATTAGTGTTAATGTCTTTGCTGATAAGTATTTTTCCCATGTTGAAATTGTAAGCTTCTGCTCAAATATGAATTTAACCTCTGATTTTAATGAATTCATTACATTTCTTATCTGTGTAAAATTTGACTCTGTGCTTCACAAGTACATGCACAATAATACATTATGCTACTACAATTTAAGTTCAATGTTTAGGTCTTTCTGAGTATCTTAATCTCAGGCCACAGATAATATATTTGTCAGTCCTGATTTGATGTTATTTAAGAAATTCCATTTTAAATCTTTGAATGTGCAAAGAAAAACTTCTAGAAGTAACTCAAGATAACAGCTAAATAAATGACTGCACAGTGTGTTTTGGACAATCCAAACCAAACTGATGTATATGCTTCATTGCAGTGTTTAGGGAGGCCTCAGCAGTGTGTTGCTAGCCTCAGTCTGCTCTTAAGGGAAGAGCCAAATAGTTACCTTCATATGTGGATTTAACCTACATACCCAGAATAAGCCAAATTGCTGTGCTCAAAATAATATGCCCTGCTGTCATTCTTGGTCTCAAGGGGATATAGAGGCAGCTCTGTTTTTGCAGGGAAAAAAATACTCACTGAAACATTTAGTAGAATCTGTAAGAAAGTAGCAGTGTTTATCATCCCTTTTTCAAGGCTTAGAAATTGACTTACCTGTCTCTAACTTCTAAACTGTGCTTCTTAATCTATAAATTTAGTTGGCAGTTTTTATTTGGTGAACTTTCTATCCAGAAATGCTCAAATAGTGGCATTCTTTTGCTAAATCAAGGGGTAAAGCCCCTATAAGTCATCATGTGACCCTTAGAAGGGGTCCTAGAGAGGCATCTTACCTCTATACTAATTTTGTAGGAAGGCTGAGCACTTGGAAGCAGAACTCTGAACAGCTTGCATGCTGTGTGTAAATGTGTTGGAAACATGTATTTAGATCAAGTAGGAAACAGGGTGAGCTGTACATATCATGTCTTCCACAGTTGCAGAGGAACACCTATGTTTATTCAAAATTAAAACCTGCATCACTCCATAAATCACAAAAGGGTTGGAAGGGAGCTCTGGAGATCATCTAGTCCAACTGTTTTACTAGAGGAGATTCACTTAGAGCACAGGAACATGGCTGGGTGGTTTCTCTCTCTCTTTCTTTTTTTTTTCTTTTTTTTTTTAATTAATCTGTGGGTTATTTATCTTTTTTTCCATATAGGTGTGCAGCTTAGAACATTATGGTATCACAGAGAGAATCTAGCCTCATTTCTTGTTTCTTTCATTCAGACAATTAACACTACATCATTACAGATGGTTCTAATGAGATTATACTTCACTTTTGTTACTAAAGTCATAGCCTGATGCAGGAGATGTCAAAATTTAATGGACTATAGTGAAATTATAGGAAAGAACTTGAGACTGTAAATTTGTGATTAAGATGTTTGCCTTGAGGGAGGAGGAGGCCTGGCTTCTGATCCCTGGCAAGTAATCTTTTATCAGTTTATATGGTAGGGCTTTAAGATTTCTAGGGGAAACTGACCAGGTAGACAGCATTTTGCAGATCTTTGAAGTTAGGTATTCCAAATAAAGATGCATGTTTTATTTTCTCTGTCAATTCCAGGTTATTTGAAAGTCAGGACATGTTGAAAATTACCCATCTGTTTTTGGTTTTTTTTATAGTTGTATTTCAGTGTAATTTTCTCTCAAATCATTTTGGTCTGAAGCCAGTCATCCACAATCTGTCTTTGGTTGGAAGGAGCTTTCTATCCTAAATGTTTAGTGTTTATTAAAAGCTAGTTGATTTTCCTGAAGAGCTTTTCATGTGTACCCACACATCATGGTGAGAAATATGTACAGAATCCTTTCCAACTTCAGTGGGCATATTTTCAAGCAGAAGGATAAGGAGTGAAAGAAAGAAAGAAAAAGAGATTTAATCTAAAATACTTATTTTTATCATTCATAAATCATGTTTTTGTATAGGTATAATAGAGAAGCAGTGTAGCCCTGACAATTTTTGAGTCTTCATTACCTTAAGTTCTTTGTCTTCCCATTTCATTGCATCTATGTCCAAAATTATGAATAATAGCCATAGAAATGATAGTTCTAGCAACTACTCAGAACTCATCCTGTTTGTTTTTCAACTTAGATACAGAAATGTGTATAATTAGTCTGTTTCTAATCTCTGGGTGGAACTGGTTGGAAGATTTTAGCAGAGTTGTTCTGCTGCTGTAGGAAAAACATTCAGAATCTAATTCTGTGAGCACCACTTGGTTTTGAGGAAGGCTGGAGAAAGAATATATTTTTTCAGTGAGAAACATCTATTTACTCAGTTTTGCTTATGGATCACTGGTTTTTACCCATTGAGAGCTCTTATGATGACTTCCAAAGCTTCCAGACAGCAGAAAGATACCCAGATCTTCAGGGAAGCATTTCACCAGGCTGCTGCCAGACTGAAAATTAGAGGAGTTCTGTTTTGTGCATAATATCCAAAAATTCTAGTATTTTTTTTCAGATTGATGAACAAAACCCCACCTCAATTCTATGAATTTATGTTGTTCTCTGTGCTATTTTATCTGAAAGTTTTCTGTCTTGGTCTGCTGTGTTTTTTGCTATAACTTCTTTATTGTGGAGGAAGAGTGACACCCAGTGGTTAGATTCAGCTGAAGTCTGTTCTGGATTTCATACCTTACTGTGCCTTTAAAAACTGAAACAGAGGAAAAAAAACCCAACCAACCAAACACAAACCAGTCCTTTAATATGTTTCTGACTGATCAAATGGGCTACAATTATTTTCTGTTTATCAAGAAACCGTATGTCATTTATACTATTTCACTAAGTGCAGCAAAGCTGTGTTTCTTTTTAACAGAATCTCTCCTACACTCAGAAGAGGTCTTGTTGAATCAAAAATACTTTGTCAGATCAAATAATAACCAGCTCTCTGAAAAACTTCACTGACTATTGAATAAAATGGGTTAGGATTTATGCATTTTAGCTGTACTACCACATTTGGGTGACAGTTACTAATCATCTCCCAATGCTTATATAAGAAAACAGATTTTGTTTTAGTTACTTAGCACTATCAGCAATGTTTCTTTATAACAGCTAAGATTTTTTTGTTGTTGTGTTTTTTCCACAGGATTACATGAATTCTTTTTCCTGCTTGTCCTAGCCTACTTCATAACTGCTTGCATTTATGCACAGTCTCTATGGCAAACAATTAAGAAGCGTGGACCTATGCATGCTGTATTGAAAGTGTTGACAGTAGCACTGCTCTTGCAGGCTGGTTCAGCTTTTGCCAACTACCTGCATTTCTCAAGGTATCTTTGCTTATTTTTACTTTCAGTCTTAAGAATTGAAGAGCATTGTGCTGTAAAGATCAGTACCTGTGGTGATTGTGACAAAATGCAGGACTGACTTTTGAGAACTATGTTGTTGCCTAAATGTACTTTTGAGAGAACACGCATTTAAGACTCACTCAAAAATTTAATCTTTTAATTATTTTCTTAGTTATTCTAAAGATGGAATAGGAGCACCTTTCATGGGAAGTCTGGCAGAATGTGAGTATGCTTGTCTGATGTTTGTTACATATTCCTACACATTGATCTGTAGAATACATTATCAAATGTTGTTGGACTGTGTTATGATCTTGGGCTACATCACTGGATTTTCACTATATGATACTAGAAGTTGTTCTTGTGAAAAAGCAGGTTTTATTCTGGGTGGTTCAATGTGTGTAAAGTTACCCAATTATATACTCTTTAGGATTTTTGAAATTATTTTCTTGTCTGAAGATTCCTTCCTACAAACACTTAAATACTTACCTAGCACATGAGTAAATGTTTCAGTACATTGAAGGGTTTTATGCAGTTTGCACAGAGTAGCAAAGCTTTATAGGAAACAATTACATTTTATGGAGTGTGTCATTTCAAATTTAGCAAATTTAACATTTGTTATAATGAAAATTAAGTGGTTTACAGCACAAGTTATATTACTAAAGTGATGCAAAAAAAATGCTTATGTAAAGATTTGATGTTAACAAAGCATTTTTCTCCACTCTATGGTTATTCTGGGTTCTCACAGGAACTGAATTCCTGTAACATCCCTTCCCAAACTGTACTAGTTTATTCATTCTGGATTCTTCAGGGTTAAACTTTGCTATTGGTTGGTTGGTTTGTTTGTTTGTTTGTTTCTGTACTTCACATTTGAAGCACTGGGGGGATCATTGCCTTTTGCTTGGCTTGAAGCACCCCAAGAAAGTAGTACTGTGGTAGTGAGATAGCATTGGAAAGTAACAGCCCATGGAGAAAATATTTCCCTTCCTAAAGTTCATTTAGAAGCTTGCAGTTGGAATTAACAGCCTCTTGATGGCACTTGGCACCACAGTAATTGCCTCTCTCTTCTTTTAACTATTTGAGTTAGTAGCTCCTTGCAGCCTTTCCAGCAACTGTATTTTTACATTTTCCCTCTTGTCTCCTGAAATGAAATTAAATAAAGAACATGGAGGTAGTCATAACTCCTCCCTAGTGAGAAACCCAGTGTTAACTACCCAGCCAAAACTTCAGAGATAGTGGCTGCATGTTGGATTTTCTGTGTCTTGTAGTGAAAACCCCACGTTTATTTGCTTAAAGGTTATTAAGAATAAGATAGTATTGGTTTGGGTTTTTTTTCAATAGCTGAATAAAGAAATACTAGTTTCTTCTTAATAAGAATTTCTTAAATTCAGCTAAGAGACTTTTCCTTTCCTACTGTTTTTAAAGTTCATAGTTTCCAAATCAGTAAAAGAGGAGAAGTAATATAAATGTGGAAAGCTTCAGTGTCAGTTACAGTTCTGAAGAATGACTGAGAGCCAGTAGTACAGTTCAAAGATAGAAGGTGCTACCATTTTCCTATATTAGAACAGGAATCCAGCTTACAAGTAAATGGTAAAATTTCTGTTGACTGTAGTGGGGCCAGAATTTCTTTCTAGAAACCTGTTCAGATATTGTAGGAAGCAGTTATTCTTTCCCTACTATCATTTAGTCTTTAACATGTATAAAGCCTAGTTAGACCCTTAGTTTATTGCATAAGTCACAGAAATAATCAATGCCAGTTCATTTCATTAAAGAATGAGCAAGTTTGTATTTACTAAAAGCTCTTGACATTTCTTAAGCAGCAAAGGTGTCTGAATACATTAAGAAGCATTTAACCATATAAACTGAGAATACCAAATATATCCCAGGAATAACACGTTGAGGTCTGGTTTATATTTGTATTTTACTACTATTCCTGACTGTTGGGGAAATACTGTAGCTGATCTTCATTTTACACACTTCCCTTATGTGCATATTAATCTCTGCAAAGTGGCAACATTTACTGTGCCAATATTTTTAGTAAACATGGAAGTATGTTTCCATTTTATAATACAGTCCAGTGGTATCAAAATAGAAGTTTGCTTTTGTGACAGAAATATTTTTCTTGTGCCTGAAAGTGAAAAATAAAAAGAAGGAAGAAACTTAATTGAACTGAAGTATTAATTGAATGAGAAAGAAAGCATTGTTGTGTGCAGTGCACAATCTCTGGTTTCTGAACCAAGTTGTCCTTTTACATAAGAATCCATTTTTCTTGTACATCTCTGCTACACCAGGACAATGACCCAGTTTATTCTCAAGTCCAAAATTCAACTTAAGAATTGTACAGTAAGTTCCAGTCAAAACCTTATCAAGTCTAAAGCTACCAGTTGCCCAGCAAGACATCTTCAGTTCTTTTTTCCTGTCAGTGGTACCTGTGTGAGTCTAACTAACAAGTAAAGGCTTTAATATGTTCTACCTTGACATTTTCTTTATTCAGATGCAGCTTCAAACACAGGTTTGAGACGCTGATTAAGAATGTAACTTTATGCAGTATGTGTTAATTGTTCCCAAACAGAATTAAAAACAAAAAAAAAAGGACATAGCAAAATGAGGCAGAGGTAGTTTGCATTTAATATAATGAAATACAGGCAACTTATTGCTCCAAATGAAGTTTATGTTAGGACTATTCATTATATTTTTCCCTTTAAGTATCTGAGAGTGGAATTTGTCCTAAATACTTGTGCTTTCACTTGCAAGTTACTGCATCCTTAAGACAAAGTGCAATTAAAATACAATGCAACCATCTGATTTTTGAACAGTTTTTCAGAGCAAAGGAAGGAGTTCATTTCAACATGTTTCATATTTGCAGTGTGATTAACAAACATGTAATTTTAGTTCTCTAGCATTTATGAGTCTGTTTATGCAGATGGACTCCTGAGTCCAGACTTCTTTGACACAAGAATGGATTTGGAAGGATATGGAGCTATGCCTGTGTTGTTGCACAACTGCACCATAACCTGAGAAAAACTGACAGTGATCTGTTTGGTCACTGAAAACTACTTAAAATATCCACATTTTGTGGCAAAGCAACCTCAACTGGTCAAGCTGTAATCAAAATTACAACTAGAGGTTATACAAGCATAAATGTTCATCCTTCTTTTCTGGGTGTACAGAACATTTCACTTGAGCAAAAAACTCTATTTTTCTTTTGTTTTCAATAGTGTGTGACATAGTTTCACAGATAAAAATGCTGTATTTATTGCTGAGTCTGTGTATGGGTTGGACAATAGGCAGAATGAAGAAATCTCATGGCAGACCTCTTCAGTGGGATTCCACTCCAACATCTACTGGCATTGCTGTAGTAGTTGTTGTTACACAGGTTAGTATTTTACCTTCATTCTAATACTGAAATATAAAGCTGCTAATAACTATGACAGAACCATGAACCAACTAATTTCTTTATTTAATGAGGGAGAGAATAGCAAGACTGGAAAAAAAAAAACCAAAACACCAAAAATCCCACAGTATAATGTGCACCCAATATGTCTAATAGGTAACACCACTTCTCTTTAACAATTGAAGGTGTAACTCCACAGTATGTTTTTGTTCAGTGGTAAAACCACTTAAGAAGTTCCCACAGTTTTCCAAACTCCTGGTTCTGCCAATTGTTTATAGCATTATGTTGTAAACCAGATCAGTGGAATGATCTAGATTGAAAGAATGAGAAGAAAAAAAAAAAAAAAAGGTGAGATTTCAGCACAGTCATTTTACTGATTTGATGTATAATGTGGTACTATAAATAGCTGTAAGCAGTACAAGTGAGGGGTTGTGAACTGCATTGTGGTGGGTAACAACAGCCAGCATGAGAGGAAAGATGATAAAAGGTGCTCTGAGAAATTCTGTGACAAAAAAAAAAAAAGCTAAATCCTCAGTTGAGAGAAATGAAAATTCCTCTTGGAACCACTCAAATAGGATGTCTAATGGTCTTTTCAATCAATAATCTTGAAAGGTTTGTATGCAGGATTGGTCTTGCAAATATACAAATGGTCTGACATAATTTAATTCAAATATTTTCCATTATTATAAATTAGAAAGTCAAGTAAAGCAGTAACTTAAAAGTAAATTGTAATGGAGATCACCCAACCCTGGTAGTGTCTTTTGTAAACAAATTTTTTTAAATCACAGTATAAAACCAAGAGAATCTGAAAGCCATTGAGAAAGAGGAGCAGGAGACAAAAACAACTGGAGACAATAATGAGGAAGAGATTAAACTGAATCTTGTGCCATTTGAGTAGTATCTGTAATTAGTGCTGCTTCCAAACTAAGTGGACTGCTAAAACATACAAGAGTAGCTGGGAGCTGACATTTCTTGCTAATGAAAAATATAAACCAAAAGCTATTAAGGTCAATGGGACTATTGAAATTTAAAGATAGGTTCATTCCACATTACTTTGGCACCTGTCTAGCACCAGAAATTTTACAGGCTGGTAGCAAAGAAGACTTCTAAAGTATTTAATTTTATTCATGCTTCTCCTTGTAAATACATATGGGTGTGTTAGTGCTTTCTCACTTGAGACTGGAAAGTATTTTTTGTTGTTGTTTCCTTTTCACTATACATAAAAAAGAGATTCACTATAATCAGCTTGATCCTTTTTTGGCTGTTACTTATGGTAGAAGTTGCAGCAGGTGTTATATGTTGCTTTCCCCAGTACTGGTCCATTACACATTTGTGGTGGCTTTTTGAGCACCACTGGAGAAATGGCATGAAGTGGCTATCTTACTTTTCACCACAAAGGCACATCTCTACTACAGCTCTCCTCCTGCTGCTGTTGGGAATGTTAGGTTTAACAGGAATCTTGGAGGAACAGAATATGCATGTCAGAGTATGTGATGGCCTGGGTGGTTTTGCACCCCTATCTTGGTATTTGCTGTCTCCAGCAAAAGTTCCCTGGCACCAACAGTAGCCTCACCCCTTCTGGAGAGGATGTTTTCCACCTGACACTTCAGTACATACAAAATAAACCTGCCAGACAGAATTCAGCTGCTGAGCTCAAGGGAGGATGGCAGACCCAGACTACATTACCTATGAAAGATGGTGAGCTCAGGACTTAATTGTCTGGATTAGTCTCTTGTCAATCATTAGATTGACAGGGATGTTGGACCTACTGTAACTGGGCAATCAATAAACACTTTTAATGATTAAAACCCTAGAATAACCCCCTTTCTGTCCTGCTTTTTCCAAGACATTCTTATGGAAGAGCCAGCTTCCTCCTATGCTAGAGGTTAGACAGACTTGCACAGATACCTGAGATGTACTGAGGACTTTCTGTGAAGGGTGCTGGAAACCACAAGCATTACCCTAAGGCAGCAGGTAGAGATTGAACCATGTTAGTTTTATCAATGTTATATGCTCCCTGTCCTCATCTCATCTTCAGGGAAGTCAAGCAAGTGGACAGCCTAGGAAAACATGTTATTCAACTTAACTGCAGTTTTGACTGGCAAACTATCTGACCCGATTTGCCTGCTGCTAGTTCAAATTACTCTGCAATTTTTCAGGGTTTTTTTCTGCTCTGGATTCTTTCTTTTTGTTCTTTCAAAAATGCCTGTTTCTCAGAAATGCCCAGGTTTGCTGGGCTGTATTTCCAGGTTGCCCAGCAGTGTAGGGCGGATGCAGCCTCCTAGTCAGCAAAGCTCTTGTGGTCTTTGTGGCTGCAAAAAGGTAGCATCTCAAAGGAGGGACAAGTGTGCTGTTGAGCATCTCCCTTTGCCTTAACTTGTTCTTTATTTCAGCCTCAGAACAAAAGATTCCCAGGCTACTCTGTGTTCATTAACAATTCCACTCTCTGTTGCAGAGACACAAACCATCTTCAAAACTTCATTGATGGTGGGCCTTTGCCATCCCATGGACCTGAGCAGTTTTAACTTTCAGGGCTGATCAGAGTGGAGGCAATCATTGTAGAAAGACAGATAATCATTTTTAACCTGACTAAAATGACACTTCTGCATTAGATGTCATGCTTCACAGGGATTCTTAGGTACATTCCAAAGATGTGCTCAGAATGAGCTCTACCTCTGACCATAGATGTAAACCATTTTTTAATGTACTGTCACTGCATGACATCAGATAGCCAAATACTAGATACTAGGTTAGAAGCAGATGGTTAATCCACTTTGTCTTGTTGTTACTTTTCCATTTTGCTTCCCCCTTCCCCTTGCCTCTCAAGGGCATGATCCACCCCATGACAACCCACCTTTACTGGAGATTGATATGGTATCTTGGCTTGCCATAAAGTCAGTATTGGCTTGGCAAAGGGGAGGAGGGGTTCTACCATAATTGTTCCTCATGACAGAAACAAAGAGTGTCTGGTTCTTCATTGTATCATTGTGGAGGTTCAACTTGTGTATCTGGAAGAGCAGGATGATGTCCGTGGCAAATACTCTTCTAGCATTTGAAGAGAAAGACCAGTACAAGACAGTGGTTGGTGTCCACTGTGAACCAAGATAGGTCAGAAATACATGCAGGTGAAGTAAGGTGTTTTCTGTGGGGTATTAAGTAAATAAGGAGATGATCATTCTCCTTTACTTTATGAAGAAGCAGTTGTGTCTGGCATTGGACATAGCTAGTGTGAGGCAGCTCTTCAGTGACTTACCTCATCCAGTTCATCTACAGCCTAAGCAGAGTTGTTTTTTTTTTGGAGAACAACTAGAATTTCCTCCTGGTTTCTTTTCAAAGCTCATAGTTCTGCTCATTGCCAAGAAAAAAAAAATAAAAAAAAATGTCTCTGATACCTGTTTATCAGGTTGGTATCTGATTAAGGGAGTGAAGCATCTCCCTTATGAGGAGAGGCTGAGAAAGCTGGGGCTTTTTAGCATGGAGGAGACTGAAGGGGAACCTCATTCATGTCTATAAATATGTTAAGGGTGAGTGTAGGGAGGATGGAGCCAGACTCTTCTCAGTGTCATCCAATGACAGGACA
>JANHGL010018616.1:14369-30009 GCA_024611195.1 Ceyx melanurus
GACTTAGTCTAGGTGATCCTGCTCTGGCAGGGGGATTGGACTAGATGATCTTCTAGGTCCCTTCCAACCCCTAACATTCTATGATCTGTTTTTTCATCTTGTTGCTGATATGGCATCCAAGTGAGCTGATCTATGCCTTCCTGTGGTCAAGGTAAGGGACTTCAGGGCTTATTGACCTTGTTTGCTCAGGCATAGCCAGACAAATAAATTTTGACTTCAGTATTGTGCTTGTCTATGAAAGCTCTTCCTTCACTGAGAACAGATTGCCTAATCCATTGTAACCTGGAAACACACTCCAGAGCACAAATTTCTCTTTAATAGGATCATGCTTTTGTCTGGTGAGAAAGATATGCTCTTGCTTTGAGTCCCAGCTCATAGTAATGACACGTTCACCTCAAGTTTTCATTGCCTTGCACTTATGGTTCCATCTCTGTCTCTAATGCCTCTGCCTTCTGCTTATTTTGGAGTAATCTTATGAAACTGAAGGAAGCTGGACTTCTGTGATCTTGCATTGGAGTCACTACTCACAGTCTTTGATCAGCTGATTCCTCTGTTGTTTGTACTCTTTAAAGGGCTAGTCCAGAGCATACCCTGCTGTCAGACACTACTTTCCCATGAGGATTTGGACTTTGTTCTCATATTCCTTTACTCCGGCCCTTTGTCATCTTCTCATGAAAGTGTCTTTCTTCACTGCTGTTGCTGTTGATGTAGGTTAAGGAAAACTTAAACCCTCGTGAGCAATATTTTTCAAGGTTGAGCTGTTCCTGGGATCTACCTAAAGTTTCTTCTTAAAGCAGTATCACAGTTCTATCTCCATCAGCATATATTTCTTCATCCTAGATGCATGCTTTAGTCGGGAAGATTCTATACACAGGGAGGTGTTTGGGATTTTTTCATAGACAGTGTATGTCCAGTGCAAGGAATTTACTTTGGTTATTCCCAAGTGTAAATAACAGAAGAGAAAATGCCCTGTGTGCGAGACTGTGGTGATTCTGTAGCTGATAGAACCTTTGCTTGTTGCCTGAGCATGTTCTGTCTGGACTGAAATAACTTCTGTGATAGGCATTGATCAATTTCATGCCAAAATCAGTGCTGTAGAGACAAATGTATCAGACACTGTGCTGTATGTATCTCAGGATTTCAAGAGAGTAAATTTAGTCTTATTTCAGTCTTATTCCTTGAGTTGTCAGTCAAGAAATTGGATCATTTGAAAGTGTTTGCTTGGAGTTGCTCAGAAATAGAGTGTTGTGGTGGGAACATTTGAAGGTTGATGTTGAGTTTGTTTATTAGGAGTCAGTGATGCTCAAGACGTTCAATCTTGACATCTGTCCCTTTCCCAGCCTTCCATTTTCCATCCAGGTAATTGAGGAATGACTGAAATGACAGCAGTTGTGCTTACTGTGTCATGGCCTAGGTGAGGCAGGGGGAAAGCATGAGAGTACTCTCTGAGGATATTCAGAGAAAAAAATGCCTTGACTGATGAGACTGAAGGACACCCATCTTTGGAAGGCACATGTGGATTGCATTTTTTAAAAAAGAAGTTAATATCTTTATGTAATTAAGGTAGTGAGAGAGCCTTTGAATGTGTTCAGAAAGGAATCTGACTAATGTAGATTTCTAAATTGAGGCATACAATGTCTGCTTCTGAAGGCCTTCAGAGCTACTTCACTCATAAATCAAATTTGCCTACCTTTCTTCAGAAAGCCTGCTTCATTAGGCACCTGAAACCTAAGTGCAAGTTATGTGTGTGCAGTAGGTGGACTGGATTTCTGTGTATATTCAAGTCTTAAAACACCATTCAGCTGCTGCATGATGCTGGGAGAGTCTAAACTTTTATGGGTATTCTAATTTATAACATTAACATTCCCAAAGTCTTAAAAAGGTATTCTTCAGCAAGACCCTTTTTTTTTTATTATTATTATGCAGCAAGTAGGCACCTGCCTTCTACCCAACTAAGATACAGAAACTAGACACTTCACAGTCTGTTTGTCCTTAGAGGATCTATCAATATTCTTTCTCACATTGTCTCTACCAAGTCGGATTCTGCAGCAAACTGGATACAACGCTGAGCATTAAGGAGGATTATTGTCTTTCATGTAGTCATTTGTTGGCTAGAGCATTTGTCCAGGTGGTGGAATGGCATTTGGAATCTGTGACACTGATTTCCCTAGACCCTAGGATGTTTCCAAGCTGGGTGCTTGCAGAGTCAGGCTCGCACGTTTCTGACCTAGCTGATGTTGAATTCTTTTCTCCACAATGGCACAGCTTCAATAGAAGAGGTGGAGAGTGGCCCACCCAAGAACAGCCTATAGCCTGGCAGTTGCAGCACTCTTCAAGGAGGTGGGAGATGTGAGTTGGATTTCCTTTAGGCTAAGAAGGGAATTGTGGGAGATCCAGGTTCAACCTGGGTGAATGCTTGAGCCTTTAGGCTATTGTATAAAAGGGGCAGCAGCACCACCCTCTTACTTCTCCATCTTTGAAAAGAAAAGTGAATCCTGTTAGGATTTTGAAAGAAAAGGCGTAGTTGCCTGCCTTTGAAACAAGCTTTACAGGTTGTGGATCCCAAGTGGAAGAAGACACCTCCCTGTAGCTCTGTGGAATAATTTCAGTGGGCTTCCTGCTGAGTAGGCCAACTGTTTAACTAGGTGATTAGTTTGGTTCTTATGCTAAGGTGCTGCATTTCTTCTGTCCAAATTAGAGGAAACTTTTAACTTGTCAAAGTTTCTAAAAGTTTTGGAATGCAAGAGATGAGACTGTTCCTGCCAGTTGCACTAGGAGTAGTAAGTAGTCATGGCAGTCTCCTAAACAATCAGATTATGACCAGTTGTGCAGATAATTTAATCTGTGAGGTAAAGATTAATTGAGTAACCTTGTTTAAATGTATTTTGCTGGTGTTGTTCTTTTCCAGGGCTTTTTATTGATTTGGGAGCAGTTTGAAGATACGAATCACTACAGCTACCATTCACACCATGGCTTAGCAAGTGGACTGCTTATTGGCCTCAGAGTTTGCCTAGCTTTGTCACTGGCTGCTGGTCTTTACCAGATCATCACAGTGGAGAGAAGCACTCTGAAAAGGGAGTTCTATATCACCTTTGCCAAAGTATGGGTTACATCAGAGAAGCTGATCCCTTCTGCTGTGTAAATACTGTTGTGGCATGCAGCTGGCTGAAGCACTAAACAATTTTTTCCTCCATAAGAAAGTTATTTTTTTAAAGTTAATGTTTAATTTGATTAAATTGCACCTTGTCATCATACTCTCAGTAGTCATTTTAATTTGACAAGGAGTATAGAGCTTTTTTAAACAGAAATCCCACCTTTCATTGTGTGGTTTTCACTCTGTTGATTGAAAATTAAACAATATGTTCATAAAATAGACAGAAATGTAAATGGAGTTCCTCTAACTGTCATCTCTTTCTTCTAAGCTGGCATGTAGTCATTTTATAACTTGCATTCTCTTTCAGGCCTGCATTCTCTGGTTTTTGTGCCACCCATGTCTTGCAACCATTGCTATAATATTCAGAGAATATCAAAGAGAAAAGGTATGTATGGGCAAGATAAAAGAGGTGGAATTTGAATAGTAGTTGTTCTTCATGTTCAGTGTTTGTTAGCAAACTCATGCTCTTAGGCTGTTAATCTTATGACCCCAAAGCAACTTGAAAAGTCTTAGTCACACAGCTCTCATTGATGCTAATGTGAGTCATATTTTACAAAGGCATACAGGGTTTGAATCATCTAAGGGTAATCATTTCTAGGTTAAGGGAGGGAGAGGCAGAGATTGTTAAGTCAAAGGAAAATGTGGAGGGGCTGTTTTGTTTTATTGTTTGCTTGTTTGTTTTTTAATTAAAAACACCTTGGGGATCTTTTAACAAAGCTAGTAGAAAGATAAATCAGTGAATTTTTGTTGTTGTTGTTTGCTTTTTAAGTCATCCTTTAAAAGCTTTATGTGGCTAAATAGGTCAGGGAACCTGTAGCTAAACTGTATTCTTTAGATTAAGGAATCTGTCCAAATATGTAGTTTGGTTTGAAAGCTTTAAGCAGTTATAGGTGGGCTCACTGGATTTCTCAGTTGCTTCAATGTATTGGGAACTAGAGAAGTAGTGTGGGGAACCTGCTGTGTTCAGATAAAGTGCACTACTATTCTCAGGTGATTGACTACCTCATTCCAGAGTTTGCTTCTCTGCTTTGTGGTTATAAACATCTGTGCATTTGTATGCAAATATTTTCAGAAATTGAGCTTGTATTAGTGTAGGGGTTTGTAAGGGAAAGAAAAAGATACCACTAAAAAATACATAAATTAAATACATTTGATTGGGGGGGAAAGAACAAAAACAAAAAACTCCTCTACAGCTACTAATGAAGAGACTTTGTGTTGTATTTGTTGTTGCTCAATGAAAACATCATCAGGGTTGGAGGACAATCTCCAGTGGTATGGTCACTAAAGGAAATTTTTGCCAGATTTTGAGCTTACTGATGAGAGAGCACAGTTGCTCTGCTCTTGATTTTGAGCAAGTTTAACCATTGTGTGCAGCTGCAGTTCCTCCATTATGATAATTTACTGTGTTTCCTTCTTTAAATGCATTTCAATACAATAAAGAAATGCATGATAAATAAATACATTTATTTAAGAAAAACATGTTTTATACAGACTTTTGCTGTCTCAGAAACAGTAGTTACCTTTATTATGCATTTGGTAAGTGCTGTCTTACACATCTTATACAGATGAAAAGACTGGCACTTTTCAGCCTGGCTAAGTGAGACTTAAAAATTACTATCCTCACAGCTCCATGAATGTTTCCAGGCTTTTCTTTTTTTTTTTTTTTTCTTCCCTCTGTTTGCTGTAACAATAGAATATCTAAACATCACCTCTGCTTGTGAAACTGCATGGGTGGTGAATTGCAAGTCTGAAATTCCCCAGAACAGAGACTGCCAGAAGGGCTATGTGACTTGCCCAGGGCTATCTACTGATTTAAAAACACCCAGGTGTGAGAGTCAGAATCCTGGACTTGAGATTCATGTTCAAGTCTTTTGTAACTGCAGCAGCATTAAAAGGTTTAAAGTTAAACCTCCAGCACTTGTGCAGTATGCTGATAGAAATTGATGATGGCTTGTTTGATGGGTCTTTTTTCACTTACTTTTCCTTTTTTTATCTTTCTTTTTTTGTTTGTTTGTCTCTCTAGATTATAACCATAGGGGTTATCCTCTGTCAGTGCATCTCCATGGTTATCCTCTACAGACTTTTCCTATCTCATAGTCTATACTGGGAAGTATCTTCACTATCATCAGTGACATTGCCACTAACAGTATCCTCTGGACATAAAAATCGACATCACTTCTGAGATGTTTAGGAAGAATACATTATGTAATAAATGTGCAATAATGACTTACATATACAGGTATTTTCATCAAAAGTGTGTGATATGTTGGTTTAGTTGGAAAACTGAGCAGTAATATCAGAGCACTTCACCAGCCCTTGGTCTGACAAGTTCCCTAGATCAATATTCTAGAAGGGTGGAAAAAATTGTAATTTTAGTAATTTGATATTACATGTGCCATGTGGTGCTGAGCTGTATCACAGAAAAATACAATGAATCTTCTCTCTCATTCACAGACACAAAAACAGTCCTTACTTGATATCAATACTAGGTTTGAAGATGTTATAAAATGCAGTTCTTAGAACATCTACAAGTTCAAACAAGTCTGAAATAGGCCAGTTGTGAAATTGGTGTGATGTGTAATGAGTACAAGTTATTTTATTGTCATGCTTTAGAAAAAATGCACTTTATGTGTAAGTATAAAAGAAGGGGAAACAAAAGAGGGAGACCTCTAGAAAACACATGTAAAGTGTTCACAACTGGCTGTGAGAAACTTTATTATTGGTGTGAAAGAAAAGCCTTTTTTGCAACTGATGTTCGTACTGGTTAAAATTCTAATGGGAATGAAAATGGTGTTTATATCAGCCTTTTTTAAAAACTAAATGTAACTAAAAATGTCATCCAATAATGAAGGTCTAAATAGTATTGGAGGCTTAGAAGACACAGCAACATAAAGGTAATTAAAACAGCAGGCTTGCATCTTTAAAAAAAAAAAAAGGCAAAGAAAATGGAATGGGTGATGTGGTACTAGAATTTTAATCCTGATATAATTCATTTCTGTTACATTGAGGATTCAATCATAATTAAGCCATATACACAGATTAAATTAACAGAAGCATTTCAAATAAATGTTGGTTTCAGTCATCAACTACCCATGAATTCCTGCCCAAGGATACTTAATCAGGATTAAATTTTCTATGAATAATTGAAAAACAAAATACTCACTGGATTTGTTATAATCCATGTTGGCACTGGGTTCTAAGTAGTTGCCATCTTCCATCCATTGTAATAAAGCCATACTACTTTGTGATGCCCTAGCATTCAGAAAGCCAGTGTAAATATATACTTTATTGAAGTGCCTATTTATTGAGTGTGATTAAATCATACTGACATTTTTTTTCTTTCATAACAAGGACATACCTATTGCAATAGTGACTGAAATATTTCTTTTTTAATTTAGTGTAGTATTTTGCATATTTTACATTCCGTGTGTGTGTGAGACTTCACAACATGAATTTTATTTTCTAGTTAAGGAAATGTTTGTTTCTTCTTAAGTGTGTATTTCATTATGCCTCTGTGAAACTGTGAAGACACAGGGGTTCAGCTGTAAAATAGCCCTAACTTTTCTATTTGTGTTTGCCTCAATTGTGAGCCTACCTGAAACAAAAGTCTATTCCTCTTCTGTTCAGAGGCAAAACTAGACATTTGCCTTTGACTAAGGCAAAATGGCAACATGACAAAGTTGCTCATTAAATCATCTCCTTTCTTATTGTTTGTAATTCAGATCAAGAATGGCAGGTTGAGGCTGGAAAAGATGAGATATTATGATTTCACACAATCTTCAGAATGATTAAAAGATTAATTATTACATTCCTCTGATAACCACACAAAAATATTATTGGTTAAAACTTCAGTCTTTATTTCCCTGCTTATCTCTGTACTTTTCATCTTCCCAAGAAAAAAGCATCCTGTTTTTGATAAGTCTCCAATAATGCAGTAGAAGAGTTCTATCTGTCCTCATGTATAAGACATGAAATTCACACATAAAATATAATTTTCTGATAGACACAAGAAGCACTTTACAGTTTATGATTCACCATGATAAATATTTTAATCTCTGCAGGAAAACCAGTACATGACTCTCAGAAGAGACACACTATTTGTTTTATTTTCCAGAATTATTTTCTTACTTTCTGTACTCCCTCTGACTTCAATTGGTCAGTATTAAGGTAAATGGTATCTTAATTTCACCTTATAAATATAACCTGCAACAATTCATAACATGAATTCAGAGTTAATCTGAGTGTAAATATGAAGCATAAGATGATGTCTCTTAATCTTTTCCAGATTGCCCTATAACACAACAGGTAATATCCTTAGTTTGGTATTGAATCCAACAATTTGAACATTTTAATTTTGCTGTTACTGTAGCAATTAAGGATCACTTTCTTCTGGTAAGTAGTACAAAGGACATACATTCCTGCCCAGGTCTATTTGTGTTCTTTCATGACCAACACTCACCAATTTCATGTTACTAAAGCATTCATATGTACTGTAGTAGTAGCAGTATGTAGCAGTAGTAGGTCAGTATGACTGGAAGGGTATTGAAGATGTCAGTTAATTTGATCCAGGATATCTTGGGCAGAAATCTTCAAGTATGACTAATTTCCAAAGCATCATACTTACCTGTACTCTAGTTTGAAGCTTGCTGCCTCTGGATCATGCCTCAAGAGTGGTATCAGTGTGTGAAAACCTATCTCTTCTTCCTAACTTACATTCTCTGTGAGACCAGCTGATAAGACCTTGCTCTTTTCATGCTTTTTTTTCACGCAGCTACTCATTTTATCAATTTGGTTTCATAACCTCATCTTGAAAGGATAGCTTCCAGCTTTCTTTCCCTTGTCTTCAATCAGCGCATCCTGATTGGAAAACTTTCTCTTTTTCTAAAATGCTCTTTCCATCACACACACACAAAAAAAGCTTCCTGTTAAAACTGGGACTCTTGCACACATCTGAGGAGCTCGCAGTCCACCCTCCATCAGCTATGCATTGAGAACAGTGGACAAAAGCATTCCTTTGGTACACCAGTAGCCTTGGTCTATATGAGCTGCATGCAGGTCCACCAAAGCTGGTCACATACGTGGGGGATTCTCAGGGAGAGCTCCAGGCTGGCTCCCTGCCACCTCACCACTGCAGGGGGCTGAGGTGTGTTCCCCTTGAAGGCCACTCTGCTGCTGCTGACCATGGTGAGCAGCACCGTTTAGTTGAGCTCAAATGATGGCATCTCACTTGAGAGTCTCTACACATTAGGTGGTTGTGTTTTAAATAAAGTTGCAGTTTCAGAGTATCCTAATTCCACTGCCTGCGTGGTTTGATCTTCAGAAGAGGTGAGTGTATATGGACCTGATTGCAAACTGAAATTGGTTGTGCTGTGAGGAATCCACTTCTGTGTGTGAGAGGGCATCTCTTTGCCAGCCATCACCTTTTCTACTGGCACAGGTGCCAGTTTGTGTCAATTATGATTTATTGGTTAGGGGGGAGGATCCCAGTTCAGGACAAATGAGGGTGAGATCACCAACTTGGCCTATGAGACCCCCCACAAGCTGCGAGAAGGGCAGATTGCTCATGACCAGCAATCTGGAGGCTGGAGCAGTTGAAGGGCTCATCACAAGTCCCTTAAGCTATTTATTCCCCATCTGTGTAGAATGTGTTTGTTGTACATTTATTTAAAGTGCTTCAGGTAGGAAAATGAATATTTACAATTAAATATATGTAAATGGAAGTGGAAAGTCTTGACTGGAAAAATACCAAGTTTCTAATACATATTACTATATCAAGACCTCCCACACAAGACAAACATTTATAGTCAAATCTAATGAATATTTCTTTTTGGTTCCTATGCCAGTGGAGAGACATGGAATTATCAAAATGTTTTTGTTTGCATCTCCGTCCTCTATAGAACTGGAAGAATATTTTACTTGATTTGGCTGTAGTTTATTCTGGGCCATCTCATGCCCCTAATTATGATGCAATAAATGTTTATTGTCATGCTTACCTTTACCTTTTTTTGTGTGACTGTGCAATACTCAAAGAGCAGGTGATCCTTGCAAATGTCAAATGTTGGAAATATTGAGCTGTTTTCAAAGCACTGTTCTTTTCTAACTGCACTGATACAAATAGACTGTGATTTGCCAATGAGCAGTAAGTTCCAATTATTTTTCTGAAACCATTATTTTCTGTGAATCTTTTTCCCATCTTGCAAATTCCACATCTCCCTCTGTGCTCTGGCTCTGCCTTCCCCTCTCCTCCTCTCTCACACATACAGTTTTGAGCATAATGGGTGTCATTTCTCTCCCTATCTCTCCCATCTGTTCCCACGATCAACACAGTCCAGCCCCTACTTTGCATCCAGTATGTGTATTCTCTTTATCCTTTATCCTGGTTTGATTTTGCACTTTTCCTGTCTCTCCATTGCCCTCTCTACCATGTCTTTAGCCCCCCTTGCCAGTAGAGACCTGAGGGTGTGGTTTGACACTGCACCTTATTTTGGTTGTGAGCTGCCAACAAAAAGTGTCCTTGTTCCCCTGACTGTGCACTTCCATGAGCTGACCCTGGCCATCACCCAGCAGTTTCCCAGTGAGATGGAGTTGAGTTAAACTGGTATAAAACTCAGCCTGTAGCAGGAAAAACAAAACCAAACCAAACAAAAAGTAATTTGTTTCTCAGTGGGTTTAGGTCATCAAACCAGGTCCTCAGGATTTGATGAGTACCAGCAGCACTGCTGGGGATGGGGTAGAAAAGAGGGGCAAGACCCCCTTTAGAAGGGCATCTGCAAGGTCAGTCAATATTCTGCAAACTCTCAGCCTTGGATCTTCTCCATCACCCTCCTGTATGTCTTCTGCTGCAGTTTGCATGCTAAGGGTTGGCCTGTCCCTTCCCTTAACAGTTCATTTGCACAAGGAGGAGGATTGTTTTGTTGCTTTATGTTACTTTAAAACTGAACAGGATCAGTTGTGAACTTTGCAGCCTTGCAAATGAGGCCAGGAAACTTCATGAGCAGCCCCCAGTTTGAGGAAGGAGCTTTGATGGGAGGAAAGACAAGCACCATGAAAACACCCATGACTTGAGTGAGTGCCAGTTTTTTCAACATTTGGCAGCACTGTGGCAGAAGGTGACCAAGGAGGTCATACAGCTTTTGATAAGCTCTGCCTGTGGGTAGGGAGAGACTTAATCTGGACAACTGCAACCCAGGGAGCAAAGGTTGCCAGCAGTGGGTACTCGGGAAGGCTCCCATACCCTGTTGGTTTGGTGATCTGCTGACATGTGTGACATGGTGAGGCTGTGGTAGAATGGTGAGGATCTGTTTCACTTTGTGATCAAGGGCTGCCAACTTTGCCCAGGTTGACAAATGAGTTTGGCTTTTAGTGCTGCTGCAACAATCTGCACCGCCCCCCCCCCCAAAAAAAAAAAAGAAAACCCAACCTGCTTCATGGAAACTCCAAATGAGCAATCTCAGGAATCTCCTTTTTTTGCTACAGTAGTTAGATCTGACAGAGTGTGTGTGTGTGCCTCATTAGAATGGATACTTTTTTTCCCCTTAGTTTCTGACCCTTTGAGCCTCTTAAAACAAAAGCATTATTTTCAAATCAAATTTTATAAAATGAACATTGGAGTAGTTAAGAAGATATCAAAATTTACATAAGACTTCTATTTAACCTATTACCTAGGAAAATTTACTTCAGGCTGAAACTTGTTTTCCAAAGTTTACAGAATACAAAACAAATGTTTTTTTTTTTTAAATTTCCTTACTTAGGAGTACCTTAAATTGTGCTTTCTGAAAGGGGAAAAAAAAAATCTTGGAACCCTACCAGTTTAATTTGCATTTTGGCTCCAATGTAATTCAAAATAGATTAGATTAAAAAAGGAAATTTGGCAAGTGATTACTCAATTACATGATTTTACTGCTTTGGTATTTTGAAAATAAAAATGAACAGATCTGTTTTACTTTGAAAAGTGCCTGGTGCACGTGTGCTGTAACCACTTTTCTGAAACCATATGGAAGGTTCCCTACACTGCATATGGCAACGCTACCCAGAGCTCAGCTATGTATTCCTGTGATAGACTACACAGGATCCACTCAGGTCAGGGATTTTAATGTATATATTTGGATAATACTGTATGGAAGCAATGCAGGGTGAGGAGTTTTGGTGCATAAAACATGTTTGTGGCGATGAGGCTGCGTTGCTCTTTTTTCATAGAAAACAACTAAAATTGCCTGGAGGCAATGTTGGGCCAGGAAGTTAGGAGGAATTTGAGGAAGGGGTACTATTTATATAGCATCTATATTGTGGCAAGCACTATCAACATGTACTTTTAAAATACTTCCTCATGCAGAGCTGTGGATGTTTGATTTTCTCTGTTACACTTGGTTCCCATGCAGTCATGTCTCCAGCACTTCCCTGGTAGCTGCTCATCCTTAGCCTTGATGCCAAGGGGAGGAAACCTCTGCTAACTCCTGGAAAACCAAGCAAGTAGTGACAAACTCCTTGAGATAGGACTGTGCCTTAAACTGAGAAACATCAGGGTCATCAGTTATTTCCATCAGCCTCTTGAAGTGGTAACTGGGGAGAGAGCCATCTGGCCCTGATGCCTCCTCACAGAGTACCTGGGGCTGTATTTGTGGCTTTTAGGTCTCCTTTAGGTGCAACAGTTTTGCAACTGTATGTTTGGTACCATGATCTGGTCACTCACGTGTCCTTTCCTGTAGAGCCTCTCTGGTCCTTGCAAGTTTCTCCACATGTATGCATGCAGCTGTCCCTTCAAGGCAAAGTGCCATGATCTGCAGCTGTTCCTCCAGCACAAAACCAGCTTGCATGGTGGGGGCATTTGATCAAGATAACAGCAACTTCAAATGATAGATACCTTAGTGCCATCCCAGCCCTGGCATACCGTAGCTCTCCCAGATGGTTTTGGTGGGGATTGAGACTCTCAGAACACTGATCTTGGTGTAGTAATAATGATGCAGACCCAAAGTCTTGATGCATGAAGAGCACAATGTGCTGGGTAGCTGCTAGAATTGAGTAAATGCCTTTTGAGACAGTGGCTTGGCATCAAGATGATGCCTGTAATCACAGGTTTTCACTTGACTATTGAGCCTGTGGAGCTTCAGCAAACTGTCCCTGTCTGAAGAGGAGTCACTTCCTAGATGTCCTTCACACAATGCTTGTTGCAGAGGGCAAGTGTTCTGCTGTCAACAGTGGGGAGACCCTACTTCTATCCCACTGGTTTAGGACTTAAATAAGACTTAGCTTACCTCTCTACATCTTGGTTTCATCCTGCCACCTCAACAAGTAACTGGTTTTGGCTGCCACTTATCTGACAGTTGGCAGACTTGTTTCTGAGAATTTTGTGAGATGAATCTTTGCTGTCCAAAATAAAGCTTTTCTCAAAACCATCTTATTTTCTTGCATGTTGCCTTCATTTTTCTCCTGTTCAAATGCAAAGTAATAGTTTTCAGGAATCTCTGCTGCCATGCCATTGTCACAGATGTCATCAGCACGAGGATTGTTGCTGTTCCTCCTCAAGAACTCAATATGTTTGATTTTCCTTCCTTCTTACCTTTGTGGGGACACTGGACAAACTTAAACCCTGGTCTCCATCCCACCAACACAGCGAGCTGTGCTGACACTCTATGAATGGCGAGAGTTAACCCAGGACTGACAAATGAACAAAGGATGAAACCTTTATCCAGCAAAGAGAGGAGCTGACAGCTGCCATCAACCCAACTTGCAGTATTTCTGCAAGGGGGAAATGGCCGTGCACTTACCAGAAAAGCTGACCACCATGAAGGAGGGGGGAAAAAAAGGATATAAGGATATTTTTCTACCACAGAGTTCGTGATGTGTAGACTGTGAGTTTCAATTTCTTATCTCTGAGGTCTGTTACCAGAGACCAAAATGTGCAGTGGTGTGTATATACAGATTGCACCATTGCAAGGGACTTTGTCACGTCATGCGACAGTACCTTTCTTTGTTGGGGATAGCAGCACATCTGGGGCTTCTATTCTGGAGATGAAAATACCATGATAGTACCAGAACAGGGGGAAAAATCACTTCCAGGGCAACATATCCCAGCGGAATTGTTGCAATTCATGTATTATTCAAAGTCTAGATTTTGCAGCTAACTCTTAAATTAACCTTGAAGTTATCTGAAAAGTCTGTTCTTACCTATCGAGTGTGGGGTTATCCCAAACAAGTGCTCTCGCTACTCGCACCTCTCACCCCGAGCCACGGTTGTTGTGTGCACTGGAGAAATTAAATGCAAGCAGCATCCTCAGAGGTGGCTCTGAAGTTTATTCAGGTTAATTCCGTGAAGTATGACTGTGACAGTGCGGTGCTCGTGAAGGATCTACACCCCTCCTCTGCTTTTGGGGTGATAACTACAGGTTTCTCCGTGAGGACAGGGGGGCCATGCCCCATTTGCGCTGAGAGCCACAGGCCTGTCTCGGCCCTCGTCGCGCCAGCTGCGCATGCTTTCCAGGGAATAGAAGTCTCTCCGCCGGGGAAGGCAGCTCCGGGGAAACCTCTCCGAGACTCCGCGGGGGCCGCAGCGGCTCCGCTTCCCCTTACCAGGGAGCCGCGCAGGACCGGGACCTCGGAGGGGCTGCCGAGACCGGGCCGGCGCCGCCAGGGGGGGCCCTTGGGCCGCTCCGCGCCTCCCCGCATGTCCCGGCCCAGCGGCCGCCAGGACCAGGGCAAGGGGCCGCAGCCCGGCCGGCGAGGGGTTGGCACCGCCCGGCCCGGTCCGGCCCGGCTCACGCTCCCCTTGCTCCCGGCGCACCGGAGCCTCCTCAGAAGCAGCATTTGCGCCCGATGCCCGTCTGCCAAAGCAGCCGATCCCGCACCGGCCGGGCAGGGCAAGTGGGGAGCGGGGCCAACCCCTCGGCAGAGCCAACGTCGCGCTGCCGCGGAGCCACCACCCGGCCTTCCTACCCACCTGCAGACAGCCGGGGGCAGCGGGGTGGCGAGATTGGGGCGCGGAATTTTCCTTCGCCGTGCTTAGCGTGCCGAAACGGGGAGCGTCCGAAAAGGCCACAGCCGCGGCGCGGCAGTCAGCGGGAGGGGAGTCCCTGAACGTGCGGCAATGCCCCGCAGTGCCGCGGCTCCCCTCGCCGGGCCGGACCGGGCCGAGCCTCCGCCGGAGCGCGGCACAGCCGGGCTGGACGGACAGGCACTTCGGGTGGTTCCTTATCCTTTGCTTTGGGGTTTCGGATGAATTCAGTTGTTGTTTTCTTGTTGTGTTTTCTTCCTCTTTTTTTTTTTTTTTTTTTTTTCCCAGCCTACGATTGTTTTAAAACACCTGACCCGCTATTTCACACGCTTGGGAAAACCCAGAGCGCGGCTGAAACCGAGTCCCAGCGAATGAGACGAGGGAGAAGAAGGGAGACGGAGAAGTTTAGGGGAAAAAAAAAAAAAAAAGTGTGAAGTAAAAGAAAATATTTAAAAAACCCTATGAGTCTTTAGAAAAATACTGTATGTCTGAACGTGTGTGTTTTCCTTCCTGCCAAAGCAGGATGTCAGATACTGTCCTTTTCCCCTCTTTTTTAAACCAGGCTAAAAGGAAAATTCTTCACAGAATCTTAAAGAACTTTTTGACACAACAGCTGCAAAATCTATTTTCTAAACAAAGATTTATACATATTTATATGAGCTTAATCCAGATTTTTTTTTTTAATAAATCATTCTCAGAACTGCAGAGGTAAACTATATGTAAATACCTCAAGTAATAGGCTTGTAGTGCAAATCACATCATTTTATCTTCAATTTTGCATTCGTTTTTCTGGCTTAAAGGTGCATCAGAGATATGCATTTTAGCATATTCAGAACACGGGGCGTGAAATTAAATGTTTGACAGAGTGAGAAAAATATACAGACTTTGGAGATGCCTTAAAAATAGTAATTTATGCAGATCTAGAGGAGTGAAATCATTTGCAATGGAGTGACCCTCTCTCCAGGAATTTTTTGCTCAGTGTTCTTCTCTAATCTCCTGCTGTATCTTCATTTTTCATTGAACTAGCCAGTTTTCTGCGAAGCAGTCTTGTAGATAAGGGAAGTGCTAAAAGAAGAAGAAAGAAGAAGCTCAGTGGGTCCGTTTCCATTGCACTTTTACCCAAGGCAATGGGCAGAATTTAACGGATTCCTTCCAACATATGTTTTTGCCAGATAAGTAAACAGTGTGTGTCGGAAATGAAAAAGCATTTGCAATTTAATGACATTACAGCTCTCAGCTTAGGCTGGCGTGCTGCGAGGCGAAAAGCAGAAAGAGAGAGGAGAGTAGAAAGAGAAAAAGAACAAAGTTCATCTTCCCTTTTGTGCATTTTTATCAAGGAAAATATTACTTCTTTCCCCCTCTTGTTCTCTTTTCTTTTTCTCTTTGCTTTTTTGTCTCACTCATTTACATTTTTTTCTTTTCCCTGTGTGCTGCTCACAACTGAGATCTGCTTGTTGTGTGAACCACATGTGTGACTCCAAGGTCACTGAGCGATTTAT
>JANHGL010018618.1:0-18460 GCA_024611195.1 Ceyx melanurus
ATATGACTTTTGCTGTATTAAATCCCCTTCCATATGATCCTGTTCCATACATTTGTAACCCTTACTTTAGGGATTACACAGCACAATGTTACAAGAATAAATGGATATCTAAACAGATTCCTAATGCAAAGTTGTGATCAGAATACTATGTTACTTCTTTCTGTAGCAGCAGGAACAGAGTGTTGATAAACAGAGTGTTGCTTTAATCTCTATTACCCCACAAGAGTGATCCCTGCATATACACTGTAGCTTGTAGAGAAAACCATAATGCCTTGCAAGTCAGCCTCAGTAATAACAAGCAAATTGCAATAACAGCACAAAAGGTCTTGGATCAGACGTAGCAATAGGAGGAGATCATTAAAAAACATTCAACTGAGCATGAAGATTTTTTCTCATGCTACTTGGTTTGTCTGCATTTAGGGGGTACAATAGAAATGGCTGTTATCTGGTAAACAATACTGACTTACAAACCTCACAATTCCAGCAAAGGCTGGAAGTCCTTTGAGAAAAGGCAAAACCTCAGTAGCCTTCTGCAAGTGTCATCTCATTACTCAGACATGCCAACAGCATCTGCAAATGAAGGATACTCCATAAACTCAAAAGACTGGCAAGCATTAAGCAGAGCAACACTAAGGCTGCTGAGCTCTGCCCTTTGCAGTTTTAACAACAGCAGAGCTGTACTGGCAAGACAAGAAAAAGACTGACAGCTCCAGGTTAATGGGGGTTCCCAAATTCCCCTTTTCTCCTAAGCTCATGAATTGAGACAAGGTATTTCTTCACTGTGCTCCACAATCTACCTGATCACCATGGCAATCTCACAAAAAAATAACATTGCTTGTTCATGACTAGAATCTTTAGCAGCTCATGCCTCTGAGGTGAAAAATCAGATGGAGAACATCCTGCCACAGAATAACCCATTAGCTTCATCATCGTGGTCACATCAATAAGACTGGGATGCTTCACTTGTCACTCTGTTAATTCACAGAAATCGAAAATAAGCAGAGAGCACCGATAAATTAGAGAAACTGCTAAAGAGGTAATTAACCAGCTGCAGGTTGAACACATATTTATGAGACTAAAAAGGATATGGTAGTGTCTTGTGATAAGATTACAAGTTGCTGAGCAACACTGTTTATAACTGCATAAAGCAACATCTGTGAACCTCACTGATAACTGAGGGGAAAAATGCTCAACATTCTCCTGAGACATTCAAAGCACTTTCGAATACCAGCAATATTAGGAGGGCTCATCTCACAAGTTGGAACACAGAAACCTTTTTTTCTTCCATTGAATCTGAAAACCAAAATAAGCACAGCAACCAGTTCCGAGAGATATAGAAGCAGATTAATATTTCAAGGTCATCTGGAGAGAGTTATGGAACTTTGTGAAGTTTTCATAAGCTATTTTCATAATTATTCTTAAACTTACTTTTGAAAATGCCTCTTCCTAGTAAAAATCCATGAACACAAGAGAATTTATTTATTATACAAAATTGTTCTATTAATCAAAACAAAAATGTGAGCTGAAAACCTAAGGGGTAATTTGAATTCCAACTATATAAACCAGCAGCTTGAGATGGTGCAACTCCAGGAACTGGAGTCTTCAGGGATGTTTGATGTCACCAGGCATTGCTACCCTCCAGACCTTACATTAAGGTGCCAAGACCTTTGGACACGTGACCAGACAGGGATCTTACCAATATTAAGTGACTGACAGGTGTAAAGAAAATGAAGACAAATTCTATTTGTCTGTGTCCCTGAAAGGACAAATGGCAACAGCCAAGAACCACAAAGGAAGTTCTGTCTGAGCCTAAGCAAACTGAAACAGGGAGGAGAGGTGAACCCCAGAGCAGGCTGCTCTGAGAGGCTGCAGTCTCCACAGTAGAGAGATTTAAGACATGACTGGACATGATCCTTGGGTGACCTGTTGACTACCTACAGTCCCTTCAAACGTGATGCAATTAAGACAGTTCTTAAACTCAGCATTGCTAACCTGGGCTCACAAGCCTATTCTGCCAGAGATGAATTGCCTGTTCAGTCTTTCAAAGTGAAGTGTCTCCTGAATTTTCAGATGTTGTCTGTATAGCTTGAAAAAAACCCCAAACAAAACAACCCAAGACGTTGATACTTTATTCCCCATACCTCATATCTTCTACACTACATAAATTGACTGCTTATTTTGTGTAGTAGAAAGCAGTTGATACTTCTGTGCAGACCACAGCAGAACCCATTACTTTGGCTAGTGGAAACTCAGACATGCCTGGGAATTTCAGGGCTGAATCAGTAATTGCAACTTTTGTTTTGAAATGCTTTTCAGTGATCCATCACCGACATGTTAATAACACTAAGGCAACAGATTATTCACTGTCCTGGTTTGAGTTAGAACAGAACAATTCTGTTCAGTGGTTTTACTTTTCAGATCAGTCTCCTCTGAAGTTAACATCATATTCTCCCAGGCTGTGGCTGCTTCTAGCAGGGAGAACAGCCCATGTTTAGAGTTACTACCAAGGGTTGGGGTGCAGACCAAGGCCACTGCTGGATCTTGTGTATCACACTGGGGTTGCAGAAAGTGAAAGGCTGCACCTGTGGAGAGCAGCAGTCAGGACAGGTGACCTAGGTATGCACTTTAACTGGCATTGAACCACCCCTCAAGGCTCACTCTTCACTATAATTTAATCCATCAAATTGATTTTTAAAAGTTATTTCTCAAGAGTTGCCAAAAATTTCAGTAGACTTAAATTTCTCCAGCCCCTTCCCAGAGAAGTGTGATCCAGTGAGAAAATGCTCTAGATGCTGGCAGACAGGGCTGCATTAGAGAAATTATTTTAGTGCACCTGGTCCTGATATAATAATCACACTAGAGCAGGTAAAGGCACCAATAAAAACCTCTTCACACAATCATCTGCTTACAACTTAATCTGTCCACAATGCATTGCTTTAGCCCATGTTATAAATGCAGTTTATCAAATTACACAGTATGCAGAAAAAAAACCAAAAATCTTGCCTCATGTAGAAGCTGAACTTAATGAATTCCTTATCAGTAACTGCTTGGGGAAATTTTTGAAGGCAGATACTCCTCACCATTAGAAAATGGAAAATGTCTTTCTATCACACTCAAGAATTAAAGTATTTGGAAGTGACAAATGCTCAGATCTTCCCATTTAAAACAAAACTGTCAAAAAACAATTCACACAGTGAACAGCCAGGCATAAGACTCACAGCTTAAGCAAAGGTTAACACTGATACCTCCAAATATCTTAAGGAAAAAATAAGCTGAAAATGTCTATTTTTTTTTGCCCACTTTCCAGTTAATATGCAGGGAAGGATAGTGTTACTTTTTCCTCCTTTATTTGCTTCTAATACTGGTTTTTCCACCTTTCTTGAGAGTCACCTTGTGTCTTACATAAGTCAAAAGGTATCCTCACAGCTACCAATTCAGATTTTTAATGAAGTAAAAATCCTACCCGCAACAGTAAAAAAAAACCTGCTAATACAGAATCAGACTAGAGACCCAAGATCCAATTGACCCATCTAGGTTATCAAATTTTCCTCTTAGAAATCTCTCCCTGGCCTCCCCAGTGCAGAAAGAATACAGGCATCATCTTCAAAAGAAATGTTATGTATTTTTCATAAGCATAGGATTTGGCCTTTAAAGAAGGGTTGGAATTTATTTTTAGATGCTCCTAGAGTTTATGTTTTTCAAACACAAATGAAATCATTAACACTAGTAAGACCTGAAAGCCATTTGTATTTCAAAGATATTGGAAATGATAACATAGTATGAGTCTCTATAAAAGTATAGCTACACTTGTCTACCAATTACAGCAGCTGGTTTGTGACAACAGAGGAGAATACAGAGTATAGCATAAGGATGCTACAGGCATTTAAAAACAACCCTGAATATTCTCCTAAAGACTCTGCCCCATATAAACACATATCTCCAAACATCCTATTGTCCTCAATTTAAAAAAAAAAAAAAAGGTTACCAAATGTGGACTAGCAAGCAAATACTAGTTTAATTCAAACTTGACATTATCATCCTTACACAGAAATTACCAGATGGAGTTTTACTAGTTGGTTTATAGCAGAAAAAGGCAGTTTGATTACAATAGCTACTCCAGGATGTAAAATCTGTAAGCCTTACTTTGTGGCAAGAATAATATAGTTCTCAGGAACAGAATAAGGTAAAAAACAAGCTGCCATAGCTAAGAGTTACAAGAGTTAGACTGAGTAATAAATCAGCCATATGTTCCAAATAGATATTTCTAAAAATGTCACATTCATTATTAAAAGGGCACAAACCATAGAGCCTGTTTAAAGAATCTAAACTGATTACACTCAAATGTCAACAAAAAAAGGTTAGGATTCCAGAGAAACTAACAACAGGCTACAGGATCTTTCACCTACAATAGCTCACATGGAGCACAGAAGAATCAGAACAGTCCAGTTCTACCATGTGTGCAGACAGCAATATTTCTAGTATTCAGTGAAAGCAAAGTGGTATATCAAAGAACACAAGAACCTGGAAATTCAAGTTATTCAGTTATAGCTGTAGTCACAGTTTATTAGTGCTCTTATGACTGCATCTAGTCAAGAGTGATTAGACTCATTCTATTAGTCAGTGCAGTTAAATGTAGCAATTCAGCTTCAGCTACACTGATTAATTAGACCTTTTACTCCAAAAAGGGAGCTGAACAGGGCAGGGAGAGAAGGAAAAATAGCACACTTGTGAAGAATTGTGTTTCAAGTCAAAGAGATTTCCTTTCTTCCTCTCCACAATTCATCACATTTCAATATTGTTCTTAGGTTTACTAACAGAAGCAGAACATCCCTTACCTGCTGGTGCCTTCAAAGTATTATTTTGCCCCTTTGGTTTTTGCAGATCTGTACCATCCAAAGACCAGTAACTACATTTTGCCCTTTGTCCTCAGAAATACACTGGTGTATTTTACAGCGTTGGGTTGAAGGTTGGACTAGATGATCTTGATCTCTTCCCACCAAAGACATTCTGTGACACTTACCTAATTAAATGTATTCTCTCACATAAGTAAGAAACCCTGATCCCTAACATCAAGTACACAGCAGCTGTCCTATCTGTTCTTTGCCCCTATTTTATTTTTATTTTATTATTTTATTATTTTTTCTTTTATTTCAGCTTAATTATTTAATTGCCAACACAAGTCACCATAATTTTCAAAAGATACTTTCTTAGCGTGCAATTGAAGAGTTTCAAAACCAACACAAGACAATTAAAAAGATTAAAAAACCCTCACACTATAAAAAAAGACATTTCCTTAAGATCATCTTGCATTTATAAACTATGCACGTAGCATTTCTGTGTCACACAGGTGGACAATGTATGAAAATCTACTCATCTGATACTGAATATTGCAACACTCAATGCAATTTATTTAAAAGTAAAAAAAAAGAAAATAAGCTTCACTTCTGTGAATGTCAAACTTCAGAGAAACAGAAATTGATTGAGTTTACACAGGTTGGTTTTTTTTGTCTAGTGTAAATGAATGTACGTGCAGTGCAGACTTTTTTTTTCTATGTCAACTTGACAGAGCACATAACTGGCATAAGCATTAAGTTCTCCAATTTTATTGCTAAAATAAACACAGAAGTGTACAGCTTGATATTTCACCAGGATTTTTTCCAACCAAGATTTTTTATTTCTGCTCCCTGATACACTGTTAACAAAGTCCCCCCAAAAAAGTCATAACCATAGAAGCCTTTTCAACAGAATAACCCATATTGGGAAGTTCAAGAACTGCAGAGATGAAGCTGTCAGTACAAGAGTGTAAAAAAAGATCTCACTAAAGATGCACTTCCCGTTGTTGAGAAAGCAAAGGAGCTGTTCCTCAATTACAGTATTTGTAAAATGTGTTTATAGTTGTGCCACAGAAAAACTTCCAAACTCACAAGCAATGCTTCCCCTCTTGATACTTCCCCCTTCTATCACCTCATTCATTAATATTACTTAAACCCAAATATACACTACATGCATATTATATAAAGAGATACTCTTAGTTGTTTTCTCACATACAAAAGAACAACTTCACTGAAAAGCTAGAAATGTAAATTTTATGTAAATATGACTTAATCACCACCTTGAGTCTTCAAGTGAAAAAATATTATCAAGATTGCAGAGTGTTTTTTTGTCCTAATTAAAAAAACCAAAAATATATGACCCAAAGATGCACCATGCAGCTGAACAACTCATACTAAGTAACTGACTTTTTTTCCTCCACTTCATAGAAAGGTGAAATTAATTGAAGATGGGCTGAGTTGGGGTTGTTCAGCCTGAAGAAGAGGAGGCTCCAGGGGGACCTTACAGTACCTGAAAGGGGCTATAAGAAAGCAGGGGAGGGTCTGTTCACAAGGGCTGGTAGTGACAGGACAAAGGGTAATGGCTATAAGCTAGAAAAGGGTAGGTTTAGGTTAGACATTAGGAAAAAGCTCTTTAATATGAGGGTGATAGATCACACTGGAATGGGCTGCCCAGAGAGGTGGTGAAAGCCCCATCCCTGGGCATTCAAGGCCTGACTTGAGGAGGCTCTGAGCAGCCTGACCTAGTTAGAGATGCTTATTGCAGAAGGGGTTGACCTAGATGACCTTTGGAGATCCCTTCCAACCCAATACAGTCTATGAATTATAAAAAGACCAGCTCAGATTTCGAGGTGCTCACAATAGCCCAAAACTAACACCTTGCAACTCCCAGCAAACAATGTTAAGCAACGAAGGTGCTGTTCCCATCCTCCAGCTGGTGGAATTGTGTCTCAATTGCAACAGAGGGATATCTTCCACATAGTTATTTTGCAAAATGGCTACATGATCATTATACACTTTGACTGAAAGAATCATCACAAGTGTCAAAGAAAATGCCAATCCTTTTTCTACCTTAAAATTGTATAAACTACAGCCTGTGAATAGTGGTGCATGACAGACCAGAGCCAGCACTCTGAACAGAGCTAAGCAACAAAGGTCAAAAACACAGCAATTTTAGATACAGCCCAGAACATTCATAGTTTCTACCAAAAGGCATAAGCATGCTATAGATTTGTTTCCTCAAATTTTGCTTCAATTTGTGTTTCTCCAACTTTTCACAAACCTCTTAAAGTAGAACATGCCAAACAAGGTGACTAAATAGGCCCAATCATGGAATTCCAAGTATTGTTTCAGATTGTGAAACACAACTCTTTATACAGTGCGGGTCATATATTTGTTTTGTTGGGTTTTTTTTTAATTAGGAAAAAAACCCCCAACTTATTTTGTGTGTTTCTCCTTCCTGAGGATTACATTTCTCCCAGGAACTGCAGTGCAATTGTTCAACATTTGCTTTCATCTTTTTTTCTAGATGAGTTGGAGCTGTTTCTTCTCCTTGAAAGCTTTTTGCTATTAATTAAATGGCAGTATTATTTTCCTCAGGTGGAATTATTAGAAAGCATCTTAATGAGTTATAAAATTGACAAAGACAACATACATTATTCTATATTAAGGAACAATAAAAGAGAATGTCTTCATTCTATCAGAGAAAATGGGAAAATATTTATCAAACTGAAGAAGTTAGTAGGAAAACCAAACTAGTATGTACATAATCCAGATGATGATGGTCTTGAAAATTATTTTTAAATACTCATGTTCCTTCAAATTCTAATATTCCATAAACCTTTTGGATAATACCTCTTCAGCTCATTTACGGAGATATTTAAAGGACAACAATTTTGACGTAATCTGTGACCTTTGTATAAGCACTTTCAGTTTTCTAAAAAATATAATCAGGAAAAAATAATCAGCAGGTGATCCTGCTCTGGCAGGGGGGTTGGACTAGATGATCTTCTAGGTCCCTTCCAATCCCTAACATGTACACTGAATTTTAATTCCAAGAGATATCAATGAGCCACAGAATGATTTAAAAAACCCCAACCATAAATTAACATTACACAAATACAGAGAGCTGTCAAATACCACACTTGGAACACTGAACTGAATCCACAGGTCCCCAGTTTAAACCTTCAGCATGACATATCCTCTCAAACACTGGCAGTGCAGCAGCACAAGGACTTCTATCCATGGAATAACACAATACTTGGGCAGTTCAGCTTGCCCAGGCAGTGCTTCACTTTGAGCAGCAAAGCTTGAGGTGGACACCCTCTCACCATAGCCCTGTAGCAGCCCTCTCTTGATCCCACAGTCCAGAAGACACTATCTTCCATAAGCCACAGCACACAGGTCTCCCAGTATTAGGGCTCCACAACAGATGAAGACTAAGTAAATATGGTCAACAAGACTCTTGTTTTCATACTTGCCTCCATTCTGCTATTACAACCTGAATTCTACTGTTTAACTCTACTATTCTACTATTTAATTGATTGTATAGAAACACCCTCCTATTTGCATTACATGCCCTAGGCCATCATCCATCATTCCCCACATTTGAGGGTATGTCTATCGGATTTTAAAGGTGCATGGGGCTTAGACGCTTGAACATTTTTAGGGAGATCATTCTGTTGTCATTACTATTGTACCTCACAAGGTAAAAACATACAAAAAATAAAACTATCAGAATCAGGAAGAATATTAAACCCTAAGCAATATAAGAAAAATCCAGAAAATAGTTTGACAGTCAAAGCAAAAGTTACAACCATTGTTAATAAATTCTTTAAGAATTTGAGAATTATAAAAAAGTGTAGGAACTAATATTAAAAAAAAAACAACCAAAACAACTATTTGAAAGTTAGAGTAAAAGTGTATATCCGTATTTTCTCCAACTGAACCATCTTTTTATCATGAGCAGCAATGCTCCATGTAGTCCAAAGAACAGCAAGCTTCCTCTTTGTTAATTCTGTTGAAGAAGAGCAACCTAACAAGCTTGATCTGCCATTACCTTTTCAGTGAAATAGCCAACAATAGCTCAAATGTTATTTTAAGTGACTGTAACTAGAACAGTCAAACAAAAGGTCACCCATTTTACTGGTGTGGAAAAATACAGGATAGGCCTCCTAGCCTCCCAGGGTGGTTCAGTACTTTGTATGATCAAAGACGAGCAGACTTTGGCCTTAAAACAAATACCTTCCTATGTCCCCCTCATCCATACCTATTGTTTGCAACACAATTTTAATCACTGTATTTTATGGTGACTTGTATAAAAATACCTGATTTATCCCACTAGAAAAAACACACCCAAAACAGACACAAACCAAACATTTCCCACTATCCAAACTTACAGTTAAAACAATCTTAAGTTTAAAATACATTTTTTCCTGTGACATCACGCAATTTGAGTCAGCAGATGCAACTTAAAAACAACTAGGTTAACAGAAGTAAGGCCATGATTTATTTCAAATATTCTGTTCACTCATAGACCTTTAAGCAAATAAAAAGTCAATATGTATAGAATTTACTGAAACAGATGTAATGATCTCCCAATGACAGGAATAGCTATTTGGTTAAGAAAAGTAAAGTGAAAGTTCACCTTCTGAAAACACTGTTTTGTTACTATTACTGTGGGCATCCCACACTGTCACCTTCGCAGCAAAATCTGTTTGCATTTATAGCAGTAGTACATTTTCTGAAGAAACTCAAGCAACACATCTGTTGTGTTAAAGTTGCAGAATTCTTGAAATCCTAAACCGAACCTATTTTAGTCCTCCAAGTTCTTCAATAAATATTTCAGTGATTTTGAACTGTTCTGCTGTGCTACAGCACCTCTTTTCTCTCTAATCCCCCTCTATTCTATATATGAGAGGTTCCTCCTGGTTGGCTACCACTCACCTTCTGCATCAAGTTCTGTCGCTGGCTTTGGTAGGGTGTGTACATCTTACCACGTACATCAGAGAACACATTCTCTAATCCACCTACAATTCCCCTTTTTTTCCTTGCTCTTTATAGGTTTAAACTGAGCAGCTCGTCCTTCAGCTCCTTTAAAGATAAGAAATTCTTTAAACCCTTGCTACACTTCTTCATAACCTGCATCAGGCACCAGCAAACATCCTCCCCAACAAGCTGGGTCATAAGCAACAACCCGTCGCGGGAGCTTCGTGTCTCTCACTTTCCCTACTACATCCACTTTGCACACGACAGCAAATGTCAGAAGTATTACTACAGGCTGAGCACAGAGACTCAGAATAGATGTTTCCCTTGTTTCTTACCCTCCCTCTTCTCTAATCATCCGGCTGTTTCCCCAAGACCTGAAAAGGAACTGGAGAATGCTGCCCCTCTGCCAAAGCTGACAAGGAATTGAGCAAGTGGTTCAGAAGTTGCCGTCAGGGTGGGAGGACAGGCTAATGGACAGATGGATGGACAGATGGAACAATTGCATAAGCAACCTTCCCTCAAACTAAAATAAAACTTTGTGAAGTCCCACCTGTTCCAAAAAGCATTTCAGCAGCACTAGCCACTCCCCACTTCAAGGTTTTCTGGTTTCCAAGAGGCTATAGAGCATAAAGTAGTAGCTTTAGTCCATAGAATCACAGATCAACACGTTACTGACTGTACTTCACCATGTACAGCTACAGTGCTCCATAAATAACTGCATTTAAACACATGCTGTACCCAAACAAGATTTCACAGTTAAGTAGAAAAAGAATGGTTGCATAAAAAGATTATAATAGCATATAATTTAAAACATCCTTCGTAGTAATAACGCTAACAGAAAAAGGAGAAAGGAAACACAAGATTTTGGGGTGGAGCATTTGGGGTTATGGCTTTTTTGTGGGTTTTCAGTTTGGAATTCTATTTTTATTTTTTTTTTAAAGAAATACAAAAAGATGTACAGAAGTAAAAATAAAACTACTACCAATTAAAGGATCTGCAAAGGCGTCTTGCATTTCAACAGCCTAAGACTGTGTGAAGGGATAGAAAAGACACTGCTAGATGAACAGATGGAGCAGGGAAGTGTGAAGAGGTCCAGAAGGTAGACTCAAGTTTTTCAAGCACAAAACTTCTGAAGCAAGCATGGTCTCATTGTAGGTGTTTTCATACAAGGATTAGTTAAGGCAAGGGATTTGGGGGTTTTCTTTTGTTGGGGTTTTTTTTTTCTAAAGCTTATAGATGTAGGCAGATCAGAGTATGCATGTCTGGAGTGGTGGATTCAGGGACGCTGAAACTTCACCCTTGGCTGACAAGCAAGGCAAAGAAGACTAAGCTTTTTTTTCAGAGATTAAACAAACAACCAGATGGCAACACTCTTGATGTGGTAGATTAAGACTAGAAACAAAACAAAAGAAACAAACAAAAAAGAGGGTAATAGAGTCAAAAGGAAGGGGAAAAAAAAATCCCTGCTTGCACCAAAGGCTTTTGCTTCCTTTTTGCTGGAAGTGTCTTTTCAAGTGCTCAGAAGAAGATAATGCAGCAGTGTCATTAAAATGAGGTGAATATAGCTAAGGAAAAAGAGGTGTCCTGGAAAGAGAATAATGATTTACACAACTTCCCAGTGACATTTAGAAATGAATATATTTTTCAGAAAACACTGCTTTTGAGCAGGTCTTGAGGTCCCTTTTCCCGATGTCAATTATCACTTCAAAAAAGCCAAAGCAATACTATTACGTATTCTACATTCATTTAAAAATTCAACCTCGCTACAGTGAAGATCCATCTTGCAATAAAAAAGGATACCATTCTAATAGTGTATGTTTGGAGGTTCACAATTGAAAATTATTGACATCTATTATCACAGCTATGACAGTTGCCTACTCTAATAGACAGCTTTAACTTTTGGATGAACAGCTCTATGCATAAGTAACCCATAAGCAAATTAAAACTTTTTTTAGCTCCAACAGCACATAACACAAAAAGCAAACTTAGAGTTACCATAAATCTAAGCCTGTCCCCTATTTTCTCCCCAAAATTTAGTCTAACACAGAAAAGAATTAAGAGCTGATAGTTCATCTACTGACTATTTTAAACATCAATTTGAAATATCAAGATGTGAGATTAAAAACAGTTTCACGTAGTGTATGAGGTGCTGTATGTTTTGACAGCTTTAAGACTTCTTCACCTCTGAAGGGGGTCACATAAAAACTAAAGTCAGATGGTCCAAATCCTGCATACACTTACTTCTCCATAAGCAACACAACTAAGTTAAACATATGTTTATGTTTAACTTATTACACATGCACAAATATTTATAGAGGGCTTAAGCAACTCTAGGGAATAAACAAAATGTTGCCAAGTGTTCAAAATAAAAAACAGAAGAGGAAACTTTCCAGTAGCTGAAAAGGAACTGCAGGGAAAGATTTTTACTGAACACAGCATGTTAACAGGAATTTAAAACAGGTGTAATAGCTCTGACAAGAGCAGCTTTATGAAGAGCTGGCTGTGGCATATCCACACCTTCCATGAACCATGGTCGCTATTATTTCAGATAAAATAGAGTTTGCAGTTTTAGCTGTTAAAATAAACAAAAACAACCAACAAAAACCCCAAACAAACACAACCAACCAGACTAAAAAAAACCCACACCACTTTGGAAGATGCATAATAATAAAACTACCTTGCATTTATTCACAGAAAAGTGCTCTGAGGAACCTGCAATGAACATGACAAACTGCAGCACATAACTTACACCTACCTGACATATTGACATTAGTAGCAAAGGGGGGAAACTTACAAACACAAACTTACTGTGTTCTCAGTGTCATTCAAAAATGGATATGGATGTGTTTTAAAGATCAATAGGGAAGTACAAAGTCCCACTTGCTCGTACAAAGCTTAAAGAAAAATAAAATCCCAGCCAGCTGTTATTTTGTGGCCATGAAATCAGATGGTTCTAACAAGTTAAAATGTCACCCAGTTTATCACATACTGGCCAAACAAAGATCTGCCTTCTCAAGGTCAGTAAGGGACGAGACTGTAACCCACTGATGTACATTCAAGTAGCTGTTCACTTACTTGGCAGGTAAGTGGGACTTTACAGCTGAGTAGTTGCTCACTTTGTAAGCACTAAAATCATTCAGTCAATCATACTGGAACACTCCAAGTGGTTCTACAGCAGATAATCATAAATTCAGCAGGAACTTAATAAAATAAGAATCTGTTTCAAGAGCACAACAGCTTCAGGGAGTTCGAAAGCTAAGAATTCCCCCATAAACACCAGGGCTTCACAATTAGTTGTTAAATGGTGAGAACAACCAAAATGCAGTTCTGAGGAATTAAGCTAAATAAGATTTCTCTCCTAGAAATAAATCACCGTCAATGCCAACCATTTCTTGGAATTCACTAAGAAATGCACTGTGCTACAATACATCCATTTTAAACACTGACTCCTACTTATGAAGAAAAGCATAGGAGTGAAAAAAGATTTGTTTTCATATTCAAGCTCCCAATAATATTTTTTCATATACTTAATAGTTCAATAAATACTTGATTCTATTGAACCTTACAGCCACAGCCTCCCTTTCCTTCAGCTGAATGAAGCACTGTGTCACCATTACAGATGACTATAGAAGTAGAGATGTTAAGAAAAGGTTAACAGTGACACAATTCACCAAAATAATGGAGCTCTGTGTGGCTGGCACTCTGAAAATCAGTCAACAATTGTCACACTTTGGTTTTTTTCACAGTAGAAATTGGGTTTGCTTTGGGGCTTCCCCCTCTTTTTTTTTTTAAATAATGCCAGGCAAGTAGTTCTCATGAATGCCACCCACAGCAACATTATCTTCTTTTTCCAAAATAAGTAGCAGTGTTAAATTAGCCTATTGTTAAAAATGAAAATTAATCATTTAGTTGATTTAAGACAACAACAGGCAATTCCAACCCTAGAAGATTCAACCAACTTAGGTTAGGAATACAAATTTGAAGCCAAACTGGAACACACTAACAGCTCTTCTAATGTAATATTAGAAAAATAAATCTAATTGCACTAAAGCTAGAATTAAAAGAATTAAATTCTGGAGACTTAAATGCTTCAGCATCATGGATAGGAATATATGAAGATTTTCTGTGATAAAGAATATCTACTTATTCCATACACATTTTCCCTCATTTTAAGTCACAGCAAAACACTATTTTGACTCCACAGCAACTAAAACATAGCTTAGGTTTTAGCCTTCATATGAACAGAGAAGCAGAGCAAAAATCCAACGAGAGCTCAGACATTTATTTCTGAAAGTTATTTTGCCTAAAGGAAACGGGCATGGAAATTCTCTGAAGGCTAGCCTATTCCTAGGAATTTCTTACAGTTGCCTCAGAAAAAAATAGAAAAAAAATCAATATTTCTATAGCAACAGTTTAAGAGATGTAGAACCATTTAAATTTATTTTGTTCTTTCATTGTGATTTCATCAAGATATTTAACACAATTATTTCTGCTGTGCTAAAATACCCTATTTAAAACACTGACAAAGAAATACATTATCACATTTTAAATAAAACCCCCTTATTTTTAACAGCAGAATACATTAGCATTGTGAATATTCAAAAGTTTAACATTTTTCTTTTGTCCATGTTGAATATGATGAAACTGCACAGACTCAGTAAGAGGGCTGATGTTGTAACAGGGATTTCTTCAGTTTACTTATGTATTGTTTCAATGCTTAATTTATATTATGAAATAAATTCTTACTGCTTCTGATGCAGAAAGCAGTTATTACTAGTCACAAACAAATCTCCATCTGGATACTGAAGTATTATAGAGCACAGAATTCTACACAAGGAAACTGCTATTAATCATTATATTAAAGATATTCAGTGACAGCAAGTCACTGATCATTCTCATGCCTTGATGTCCTCATACAGAAACCAAGATAAAAATCTAGAGTTGCTATGTTTAACTCATGAGCAGTGCTAAAATTCTTTACATTTCTCAGAGAGAAGTTCTGACAAATGGAAGCAATTCTTATTCCTTCAGCATGACGTGCACACAGTGCACAATGACTTTATTTATCCTCCATGTCAACACATTTCCAGGGTAGCTCCTGAAACACTGCTGTTCCATCACCCATGTTCCTGCTCTGCTGGGAGTAAGCACATAAGCTCAAGAAAATTCTCCTAAATAAGAATACCTATCTTAGCCAAAGCTTCAATAATACTCAGGAAAACTGCTGGGTAGGTTTTTTTTTCCAGATTTCTATGGCTGAGTGTTATGTGTGAAAAGCAAATGCCTATATGTGAACAGTTTTCAAGAGCATCCATATATAGTCAGTATTATAAATAGCTATTTTTGTAACAGCAGTGAACTGTTTTTTTCATCATGTATAGAGAGAGGGTGTTTTCTGCATATAGAAATTATTCTCTTATTCCACCTTGTTCTTGAGTCTTCGTCTACTCCCACTCACACAGCCCTGCTCCATGTAACAGCAGCAATAGCCACTGCTAGTGTCAAACCACACCAGCTAGAATTATAGTTCACAGAATCCCAGGTTGGAAGGGACCTCAAGGGTCCAACTTATCCAGGCAAAGCCAAGAAGATGGCTTTGCTGAGCCAACAAGATGGCCCAGCACCCTGTCCAGCCAAATCTTAAAAGGATCCAAGGTTGGGGAATCCACCAAATCCACCCCTTCCCACAGGAGATTATTCCCATCTCATTCTCTTTGTGTCCAAATGGAATCTCCCCAGGAGATTGTAACCACTACCCTTTGTCTTTTCCATGTCATTCCTTGTAAAAAGGGAGTCTCCATCTTCATAGCTACCCTATGAATGCTGGAACATGGTATTAACTATACCAGTGCTCTATACCAGCTTCTCATGGACCAGTCTAAATCTCTATAAAAAGATGTTCTCTCTGTACTAACCATGGTTTTGTTTTTAACATTTTCCTGGAGCTATTTCACTAGTAAAAAAGGCTGATGGAATTAATATCCTCTGGGGTTTTGTTTGAAATACAGCACTACAGTAAACATAAACATTTCAGTATTTGAATATCAAGGTGAATTTTTTCCTCATCATTATTAAACTAAGCTGAAAGGATCTACAAGAACATTCAAACATGTCTGCAATTTCTTGGCTTCACCACTCAACTTTTGAAAAACTAAGCCAGAGCAGATCAGCTGCAGCACTATCAGGTTTCCTACAACTCTGATTTTCAAGTCAGACGAAAGAACTTGGTTTTGGCTTCCATAAAGGTCAAATCTAAAACATTAAAGCAATCAATCTTTATAATAAACCAACAATGGATTATATGTCAGATTCATTAAAACTGTCAACATTCAATTAGAATTAAAAAAAAACAGGCATTACACAAATACTTTTTACACATGCATTTTTGAATGATAACTGTTTTCAACTGCAGGTCTAAGCACTGGCTGAAATTAATTCAAAAGATCTACTCCCAAAATACTGGATAGCACTTGCTCCAGCACTTGGTTGCTACAGCTGTAGCTTCACCTATAAACTATGGTTCTTCACCCATGTAAAATATTATCCAGTTTTTCTGCATGCCAGAAAACTAGGAGGTTAAGACACAGTGACAAAGATTTTGATACCATTTGTATGTAAATCCCTAAATACTACAGTTTTAGGCAAATACTGACAACCAAGGCCACACTCTTGAGAGTTACTCAATGCAGAAGCTGCTGTAGGCAAGCTCTCTCCTTGCAAAGCATCTTGCCAAAGTACAAAGGGGGAGATTTTCCTTCCTATTGGCAAATGAGCAAAACGAGAGATCTTAAACACCCACACAGTTAGATGCAGCATTTAAGTCTGCACAATAGAAAAAGGCAATATTTCTATTATTCAACGTACCTATTAAAATGGCGCTTCAGTTTCTACTATGGGCAGGTATATTTTATAAAAAGCTAGCTTTTTTTTGCCCCCCCAACTGCAGATCTCTTGGGTGTTAGTTAAGCCAGCATCACTCACACACACACACACACACCAAGACAAGAAAAATCATAGGCAAACTCAAGTTTTAGGCAAACTAACAGACTGAAATGTTAGATTTGGCACCCTTACACTGACATTTGGGAGAAAAAAAAAATGTGTCCTTATAGATAGCATCATGAACTAGGACTGTAGACTGCATTAGCCAAGAAACCTCTACCAACTGGCAACAGATAACTTGATCATTCATTATACCAGTACCTGGGAGTGCTCAACCACTCTGAAAATCAGCAGAGGGGCATAAGGGCTGCAAAAGAAACTAATAGGACCATTTACAACTTCTCTCCTGCAATACTGCAGAGCCTGAAGGCTACTCATGATCTGCATCTATCACTATGCCAATGGGTTTTCCTAGCCCTCCTCTGTTTCTCATTCTCTCACAGCCTGTTTGAGGCATTCCAAAGCTTTGCTAAATACATTTCCAATAAATAAGAACTCTTCCAGATACGACCGTGACCAGCCTATCACCGTCTCCACACGTCTCCCGAGCAGAAGTCAGGTAACAGCTTCCTCCACCCAAGGCACAGCACACAGGAATTTGCATGATCATTACTAATTTCACTATGGCAGTTTCAGGCTGTTGCTGTTTCAGACAGCTACCTGCCGCAGCGATGGTAGGCAGTGCACGATGCAGACAGAAGGAGGATCTCAGCGAGCGAGGCTGGAGTAGTTCAGCATCAGCAACAGCGCACAGAGCCCTCGCGTACACCAAAGAGAACGAACAGCAACAGAGCTTCTTGCTCCTTTACAGCAATGCCCCTTCCTGGGCTAAACACACAAAACCCTGCTTGAATTAAAAATAAATCCTTTTCCCTTCCATAGTCCAAGGATAACAACCGAGCTTCCCTTGCTCATCGACCAATGTAAGAGATGAAACCTGAGAGCAGAATCGGGGAATAGCCCAGCAATGGGAATCCCGGAATCCCTCTTCCTAGCGGCTCAGACGGAGGAACAGCTTCTCTCCTGGGTGTTGGCCCCTCTGATGCTCTCCATCACCACCTCCCCACTTGATAACCACCAGTGTCTTTTAACTGGCACCGAAAACGCACAAGTCCAGCAACAGTGCGGCTGATGTCAAATCATTTTTTTAAAGAACAAAACCAACACAAGCCACCAAACAACAACCTAAAGCAAAGCCACAGAAAATCCCTCCCTCCCCCAGATCAGAACAATCTAAGGGGGAATCTCCTCAGAGGAAGCCGCGAGCCCCTCCAGCCCGACGGCAGCGGCTACCGGGGTGAGCAAGCCCAGGACCGCAGGCGGCATCCCACGGGTGGCCGCCGGTCCCGTCCCCCCCGCACCTCCGCGCAACCTCGACCCGCGGGGCTGAGCGGGGGCCGCGCCTGCGGGCTCTGACCCCTCCCGGGAGAGCCGGCGAGCGGACACCGCGCCGCTGCCAGAACCACCCCCCCAAAAGGCACCGCACCCTCGCCCCTTCTGCCCCCCGCGGGTCGGGCGCACCTGGAGCGGAGCGGGGCGCGGCGCTGCCCACCGGCGGAGACACCCACCGGCCTCGCACCCGCCGCGGCAGCGCCGGGTAACCGGCTCCCAGAGGGATGGGGGGCGCTGAAAAGCATATTCAATTTTGCCTAATTTTTGAGAGATTATCTGTATCTCCTCCACTGAATGAGTTCTCAGAG
>JANHGL010018620.1:0-12717 GCA_024611195.1 Ceyx melanurus
GTCATGCTGCTTCTGTTAAGATCCCATATGATCTTTCTCTAAGCTGGAGCAAGAGATAAGAAAGGGGACTCGGGGCTGCTCTAGGTCACGCGGAGGCTCCACTTGTCTGCTCTGGAGGACTCACTGATCCTCTGGGAGGTCTGTGGGCCACTCTAGGCCACCCATAGGCCCCTCTTGTCTGCTCTGGAGGACTTGCTGAGCCCCTGGCAGGTCTCTGGGTCACTCTAGGCCACCCATAGGCCCTTCTTGTCTGCTCTGGAAGACTCAGTGATCGCCTGGGAGGCCTCTGGGCCCCGCTGTGTCCTCCAGTGCCCCGCCGTGACCCCTGCTCGGTGTGATCCAGGGGTTTGAGATGTCCCCGCCTTGGCCTCGTGGGCTTCAGGGCCCAAGCATGTGCCTGTGGCCTCCATGAGCCTCTGGGCCCCACCGCCTCCCCAGGACTGCTGTGTGCCTCGGGGCACCACCACGACTCCTTCTCCATGTGCCCCAGGGCCCAAACATGTCCCTCACATGTCCCCTTGACCTCCACAGATTCAGAGAATGTTAGGGGTTGGAACCATAAGCCTCTGCTCCACCTTGTCCTCCATGTGCCTCAGGGTCCCACCATGTTCCCAGGTGACCCCATAAGCCTCAGGGCCACGTTCCTGTGTTCTCCACATCCCTTGGTGACCCATGACATTCCGATGTCCTGTGTGAGCCTCAGGGCCCTGCCATGTCCTCCATGTGCTTCAGGGTATTGCTTGGTCCTTGAGTTCCCTGTGCACACACCACGTCCCCATATTCCTCAGGGCCAACCCATATTCATACATCCCCCAGGCACCTCGGGGCCCTGCCATGTCCCCATGTGCCTCAGGACCCCACCATGTTCCCAGGTGACCCCATATACCTCAGGACCATGCTGTGCCCCCATATCCTCCAGTGTATTTCACGGCCCTGCCACATTCCCAGCTTACCTCATGTACATCAGGGTCCTGCCATGCCCCCCTTTCCCCTACGTACCTCAGGCTGCCACCAAGGTCCTTGGTCACCATGGCACATCCCATACTCACCAGTCACTGACACTCACCCTGGGTCCCCACCATGTCCCTTAGGGTCCCACCACTGCTGTGGTGCCAAGTGGGCCCCTCATCTCCACCCCCAGCAGCATCCCAGTGCCCATGCTGTGTGGCCACAGTGGCACTTGGTGTTGTTGGGCCACCAGCTGGCATGTGCTGGTGGTGGCCTCCAAGGACACACAGAGGCTCAGCTCCAACAGTCTCTGCCACACATGCCTCCTTTTAACAAACCTGACATCATTTCAACTACTTTTTAAGGTGATCTCAATAAAGGTGTGCCCTTCCCTGGGGCTGCCCAGACACACGGCCACAAACAGCTCAAAGAAAATGAGGCTGAGTTGGAAAACCCTCCTGAGCTGGAGGAAGGAAGGGAGGGAAAACGGGTTCCCAGGGAAAGTTGTGCCCAGTGTGCAGTGTGAGTGAACACAGATCACTTGTCAAGGCACATCTCTGAGCTCTGCTGTGTGGCTCTCTAATGCTGTGAGGCACAGACCTGGGCGTACCTTTGATAGATGGCTCATGGATGTATTGATTCCTTATTTCCCCTGACCTTTGTCTTCTTTCCAAGTCTTATTTACAGCAATCTCTCCAGCCTCCCCCTTTCCAGACAGTGGGTTGTGCAAGCAGTGCAGCACGTCGTGCCTAGGTGAGACAGCACAACAAAAAAACAGCTTTCATTTTCTCTGTTATGACCCTGAGATACCAACTTGGAGTGAGCCAGGGGGTGAATAACATGCCTGAGGAGAGCAGCTGTGTTTACAGTTCCCTTGGGACACAACCACGGGGAGCAGTGGCTGTGCCCCTTGCTGTGGCAACGAGGGGGAGAGGTGATGGCTCCTGTGTGTGGTGGGGAGGTGAGAAGCTGGGCAGGGCTCACTGTGGGAGAGCAGAGCTCTGCCAGCAAGGTTGTGAACAGCTTCTCTTGGCTGCCTCAAAGTCCTGAGCAGCTCTGGATGAGCAGGGGAGTGGAGGGTGAGTCAAAGGGGTGTTTGTGTTGTAGGAACAGGGAAGCATGGCAAGAGGAGCATCCCACAGTGCACCTGGTCCTATAGGACACATCTATAGCACTAAGTTCAGCAGCTTCTGGGGACAGGAGTGTGATGATGTGTAACAGTTGCTGGTCTGGGTTCAGGGTTGTGCATCCATCTCTCTCCCCAGGGACCATTCCCAGGCAGGGAACATGGCAGGAATATCCCAGGGGCTGCTCCCAGTACATACCTGGATGCTGTTTTCCAAGAGATGCTACTGGCAGGGATGTCTCCTGGGGCAAAGGACTCTGCCCAGAAGCAGGGATGGGAGACTCTGGGGCAGCAGGAAGGGCAAAGGAGACTTGAATAAGGAAAGAAGGTGGTGGGAGGGGTAGTGTGAGGAAAGAAGGGGCTGTAGCATGGATCAGGAAGGTTCTGGAGTGGGCAGAGAAGGAAACTGGGAGCTCTGGGAGAGGAATAAGTGAGCACAGGCTTTGGCCCAGGGATGTCAGATGAGGGTGGAGGCTTCTGGGACCACAGAGCTGGGGTGTGAGGGGCTCTCCTCTCAGAAAAGGCAGCTGTGAGCAGGAGCCACAAGCCCTGTGTGGAGCTGGAAATGCGAGTGCAGGGCTGGGTCCTGGCACGTCCCAGCCACAGAGCCTGTCTGGATCTGCTGCTCTGCTGAGTGCAATGAGCACAGACACACCATCCCTCCAGGGCACCACGGGGCTCCCAGAGCTGTCCTTCCAGGCTGCCTCATCCCCCGTGAGCTCAGCTGGCCAGGCACAGGCCTGGGAGCAGCTACAGCAGGGCTGGGTGAGGGTTGGCTGGGTGACAGCACTCCCAGCACCGTGCTGTGGAGCAGGGATGTGTGCCCCTGGCAGTGCCCTTCACTCCTGCCCTGTCCATGCTCCACCCTGCCAAAGCAGATAGGAGCTGGGGATGACCTTTGTGGGAAACAATCAACTTCACACAACAGACTGGTTTTAATGGTCCTTTTCCTATCTAGCTCATTCAAACCACCACGTCTGCAACTGGTGCTGGAGCACTGGAAAGGGCTGCCCAGGGAAGTTGTGGAGGCCCCAGCCCTGGAGACATTCCAGGTGGGGCTTGAGGAGGCTCTGAGCACCCTGCTCTAGTTGAGATGGCCCTGCTGAGTGCAGGGGGTTGGACTAGATGGCCCCTGGAGTTCCCTTCCAACCTGGGACGTGTTCTGTGACTTTTCAGTGGCTGCATTGGTTTAGGGATCTAAACCATGTCTGGTTTGGATGTGGGTTGATGGTGACCTCTGTTACATCCATGGCACCATCTCAGCTTGCTGTCCCGCACTGTCTGGAACAATAAAACTCACCTGTAAGGCTCAGTCATGGAGTTTTTAATATACTGAAGGCATCTCTGTACACATTTTGCTGGATTATTCCCCAGCACGCTAGTTTGTGTCGATAAATCCCATTTTCCCACCACAGCAGCTCTCAGCCAGGCACTCGCAGCATCCTCAGCCGTTTCTGGCATACCTGCAGCTTCATGTTTGGGTGTCTGAAGAGCTCCAGAGCCTTCTGGCTCCTTGCTCAGCCCGTCTCTGCTGCCCTCTCGTGATGCCTCTGGGATATGCTGGGCCTTGGGAAAGTCCTGATAACCAAGATTCCGATCAGCTCTCAGAGATTTCACCACCACCGTTGTTGAAAGATCCTCTTTTCAGCGGGCTGTGGAACTGCCGAACGTTGCAGAACTCCGCAGGCAGGCATTCCTGTGGCTGCACGTCTCCTCCTGCCCACACAAGGGATGGAGAGCCCCTCTGAAGGGCTTAGCCTGGACCACCACTCACAGGAGTCATCTCCCAGGCTGCTCCTTGCTCCAGACAGCTCTCCAGCTGCACAGACAGATTGCTCTTTTCTTTCCAGTAGACATTAAACAGCTACATTCTTTAGTGATTCAGCTTTTTCAGCTCCATTTGTGATGAGATGAGCGGGTCTCTTTGTAAAGTCCTTCTCTAGAGCCTTAGAAACCCTCCTGGATCTGTCCCTGTGTGTCCTGCCCTGGGTGCCCCTGCTCTGGCAGGGGGGTTGGACTCAGTGATCTCCAGAGCTCCCTCCCAACCCCTGCCATTATTCTGTGATTCTATGAAATAATTGCTGTGGGCTGCAGCTCCCTCCTCCTCTCTGTTGAGGCCTGCAGTGCTTTGCTTGGCTTTTCCACACCTCTGCTGCAATCCCTGCACGTGTGATCCAGCTTCTTTCAATCCCTGGGTCATGTGCAGCTGCTCTGGGTCATGATGAAACATCTGAGTTCTGCTCTTGTCAAGGCCTGAGGAACCACTTGCTGCTCCCCTGAAAAAAAAACCTGCTTTCTGAGACACGTTGCTCAGCAAACAGCACCCCAGCTGACTGCTGTGCCCTGGCATGGAAAAGATCTGGATTAAGTCCCAGCCAAGTGTAAGAGGTTGGCCAAGGAGGAGGTGAAGTCTCCATGCTTGAGCTTTTCAAAGTTGGGCTGAGCTCAACCCTGAGCAACCCAGCAAAAGCTGGAAGTTGTTCTGCAGGGTGGACTGGAGCCCTGAAGGGCAAAGCTGGGGGCTGCAAAGGCCTTTTGGGACTGACCCTCATGGCAGGGAGCCCTGAGACATGAGATACACGAGGTTGTGGCTTGGAGAAGGTTTTCCAGGTGCCCTTTTCCCAGGCTTGGGTTCCCAGACACGCTCTTTGCAGAGTGCTGAGCTGGGGAAATCCCGAGCAGACTTACTCAGACTTTCCTCAAGATGCCTAAATTAGGTCAACTGAATCCCAGCCTCAGGAAGTAGCTAATAAAACAGCCCAGGAAATTCAATAAGCTCAAAATATCATCCACTGAAAATCCCAGACTCTGCATTTCCAGGAAGGAGCCTTGAGTGGCTCTTTGCAATAAGCCCCATGGCTGGACAGGAGCAAAATCCTGAGCCAGATTTCTTTATTCCTAACTCAGGCAGCCTTCTTGTGCCTGGGAGGCAGCAGCCCCTCTCCAAGCTGCTCTGTAGCCCCCAGACACCATCACATTCACTCTGTCCAACAAACCCCTACAAACTACTGCCCTGGACCAGTGGCCAAGCCCATATTTCATACCCAAAACCACACAGCGCTGCTGAACTCCCAGTAACTCCCCAGTAAACACAGATAAGACCCCTGGTGATCTCCAGTTCAGCCTCCCCCCTGACCAACCCTCATTCCCAGCATGTCCCATGGTTTCCCTCAGGGGCTTCCCAGCTTTTTCCCTGAGCACAGATGGTGCTGTGGCTCACGTGCCCCATCCCATGCCAGCAGAAAGACAGATCTCAGTTTTAACATCTCAGATGAAACACGGTGTGAGAGCCTGATCTGAGCAGTTTTATTCTTATTACAGAGGGAGAAAAGGCCACAGGGGCTTTGCACTCTCTGCCCTCCAGCAGCTGAGCCACTGGCTTCTCACTGGTGAGAACTGAGAGTAAATTACAACGCACAAAGGGAGGCACTGAGGGAAGTTCTGCAAGTGACAGGGAGTTAGCAGGGTACAAACCCCACCCGGGAGCACCAGTCTGAATTCCTGCAGCTTTTTGTGACAGCTCTAGGAAACCCATCCCTCCCATGGATCAGCACAGCTCTGCCTGCAGCCCTGGGCTTTCTTCCATGCTGCTTCTGGCCACCGTTGGCCTCACATCACCATCCAGAGTCCCCGTGTCCCCTCAGAGGGGTACAGGAGTTCACAGGCCACTTCTGCTGGGGCTCTGGCAGCTGATGTCCACGGGCAGGGGTGGGAGGACAACTTCTCACACCCACCTCAGCGCTCTGCCTGGGAGAAACTGGCCAAGCATCCCCTGCAGATGGCACGTGGTCGTCCCCTCTCTGCTGGTGCCACATCTGCCGTGGTTTGCCCGCGAGGCTGGTGCCCAGGAGCTGATGAGAAAACCACTGCTAGGGTCTCAGAAGGAGCTCTGTGTCCTCTGGAGCTGTTCCCTGTAGCCCCGAGCTGGGATGCTGGTGCACAGAGCAGCTGCTCCCCAAGGCTCTTCCCCCCAGCCAGTCTCTCCTGCTCAGGATCCTCGGATAAGATCTGCAGCAGGATGATGCCAGCAAAGAAGAGCAGCCACCTCTTGACAAGGTCTTTCTCCTGCCGTGGCAAATATTTTCTCACCTGGGCTGGGTACAGCACCTTCTTGGCTTTCCTGCTTCTCTTTGCTGGAAGGCCCGGAGGTCTCCCTGCAGTTCGGACAGCAAACATCTGCCTGGGCAGGCTCTCTGGGTTGTTTTGCAGCAGATCTGTGCTGGAGAACATATTTTCTCTGGTGTAAGACAGCATGTCCTTAGCAGCCTGCCCCGGGGTAGCTCTGAAAGCTGGGAGAAGTCTATGGAAATATCTCTTTGCTCAAAGATGGTCTGGATTCAAAGAGCAGACCGACTCAGTAATCTGAAGAAGTATTATAATAACAACAGTATTTTTATTCACTCTCGTTGAAGCAAAAAATGCAGAACCCCAGAGCTGAACTCTTAGAGTGATTTATGCATCTTTCTGGGAAGCTCTGCTTTGATTTCTCTCCCGACTCCTACCTGTGCTATAAATACTTGCTTTGATGAGTGAAGTTGTGATGGGAGGAGCTGGGCTGACTCACAAACCCCTCTGGAATGTCTCTACCCTCAGCATCAGGTATCTGCCCAGGGGCACTGGCTGCTAGCAGGAGCGGAAGAGCATGCTCCCAGTGTTCTCCCCCCCAAGTCCTGTCCTCCTTATTACAGCTGTCAATCACAAGACTTCACCTCCAGGCATTTCAGTGCTTTTTGAGAGTATATCCTTCATTAAAATTCACCTCTCTGCTCTGAAGAACAGAAAACAGTCTGAGTATCTCTGGCCTTGAGCTGGAGGGATGGAGGTGGGACACCCCAGTTTCTGTTATGACACTATGCCCCAGAAAACGAGCAACCTCAGCACTTGCTCTGGCAAGCTCCATCTCAGATATGCCCAGAAAAGGATAAAAACAACACTCACATTCAAATTCTTTGTGTCTTATGATGACTAAACAGAGCCCGAAAGGGCTGAGTGCTCACAAAGCTGCTTGAGTGGTCTCCAGCTCTCTGGGAGCTTTGCCACCAGCTAAGCTGCAAACTTCACCTATCTTTGTCAGTTTGGGGCACCTCACACCTTCACTGAGCAGGTGGGAATGTAAGATGGACCTCTAGAAAAAGGCCTTGAGCAATCAGCTAGTGTAAATTCAAATACAACTTGCTCTCTCCCAAGTCTTCTCAGGCAGCCTTTAGCCACCACAGTGCAGCAAGAGGCAAAAATTCAAGTTTTTTAAATTAGTATTTGTTACCTTCTGTTGCTCTTTGAGCTCCCTCACGTTGCTCACCTTCTGCTTCTTGGAAGAACAAAATGTTGCTGGCTTTAAGCCACAAGGCACCAAACTTTTGTGCTGTCAGCATTGTAAATCACCATCATGTCACCTGCTGGCAAGAGGTGAAAACTCTCAGTCATCAACTTATTCCACTGGAAACTTAGTCTTGGGCCAAACCAAAATGCAGCTACTAGCACAGACTGCAATTCATGGAGTCCTGCTTCTAGGTATGTGCCCCCCCAGCACCTCCAAGGTCATTAATGCCATATGGCAACACTGCCCATGGCCTTTGCTTTTGCTGCTGAAAAGCCCTTCCTCGGGGCAGCCTCTTACACTTAAAGCTGAGCCACAGACAGAGCTTAAAGACAGAATTTTAGTGGTCTTCAATCATCATTTTCCCCCCTACAAAGCAAAGTCCAGAGGGCTGGGAGACAAATTGCTGCTTCCAAAATCACTTACCCATTGATGAGGCAACTCCTGGATGTAAGGAACTGGCTCAAGCAGCCTCCTGAGTCACCATCACTCCCAGGAGCTGCTCAGAAAGGGTGAAAATGGCTTTTCCCTCCACTCTGCTGGCTAAAGCTGTGCTTGGTGGCTGCACTCCCCTCCAGGCACCCATCTCCCACCACTGGGGCAGCACCTGTATCACAGAAGTAGGTTATAAGAAACACATGATAGGAACTTAGCTCCTGTGGATTGCTGAGGTGTCTGAGCCCTCAGCCCTGCCATCCCCAGCACACACATGAGTCAGGCTGGGGATTAGTAACAAGCCTTCCCATTCCCAGGCTGGGGGTTCAGGCTGCCTGGGCTCAGCTCAGAGAAGAAAGAGCCACAGGCAGCTGCCTGAACCAGACACCAAATACACACAGTGGGTGTTAAAGGCCAAAAATCAAATATTTGGTATATTATGTTAAACTAACCCCTGTGTTTCAACCAGGATGGTATCCAAGGAGAGAGATGGACCAGTTCAGTTTCTTCCATCTGTGTTGACCTTGGAGCAGTTACCAGGTAGCTCTGGATGGACATGAACACAGCCTGTCTCCAGCTCTGGCTCCAGTGTCAGCACCTGAGTTAACAGCACAGAGCTTTATCCACATAGAGGGGTGTGGAACCCACAAAGTTCCACATTGTGCACCTCTCATGCACCTAATCCATCTGACCAGCACCTGGCTGGAGGGAGGCAATGAACCCAACCCTGAAACGAGCCTCATGAAGAGGGGTCTCTACCTGTAGGGACAAATCCTGTTCTTATTGGCAATGATCATTGCCCATTAGCTTATTGTCATGTGAGTATTACACAGGGGTTTATTTATAACTCCCAGGTGAGCTTGTCCAAGCAGGTCACTGGATCCTCCTCAAGTGAGAAGAACTAAGATGAATCAGCATTGCAAGAAGCAGATCTTCTGCCCACCAGGTGCAGGGGGAGGAAGAACAATTTCTATTGAGCTGGATCCAAAGAATTTAATTTCATCAGCCCCCCCTGTAAGCCAGAGAGCTCAGTGTGTTTCACCAGGGGATAACCAAAGGCAAAAAACGAGCCTTGGATGCATCAGGAACAGCATTCAGAGCTGGAGGAGCTGGATCTTTGGCATGAAGGTGCAACCTGAAGGGCCTTGGCATGGCTCACCAGAGTAAAAGAACCTGCATGGAGTGAAGATGACAGAGACCAAGGCACTGCTGCAGCTGTGGGCAGAGGGTCACATCAAGCCAAGGTGCTCTGCACCATTCAGTACCATGTCCTGACCTCCAGACATCCAGGCAGGGCAGTGCAGCCTGTGCTGGAGGAGTCTGCAGGGAGGGGCAGCAGCACTCATTACATCACCCCAGCTAGCTGGAGCAGACCCAAGGCACACAAAGCCCTTTTCCACATTGCACAGAGAAGCAACGACCTTGAAGCCAAGGACCAGCTTTTGCTCAAAGCAAAAAGCTCAGAACTGAATTTCCAAGGCCCCTGCAGCACCCAGAGAGGTGGCAGGACCTCGTGGAAGGCAAATCAAGCCCGTGACTCAGAATCCTTGATCCCACGGGGGGAATCTATGAGGTCATCTGAGGAAGAACTGGGCAGTTTGCTGAGATGGAGAGCACGGGACAGGATCACTGAGGTGTGCCAGCTAAAGGGGCTGCAAAGAGTCATGGAATTGTTTGGGTTGGAAAAGACCTTTAAGATGAAGGCCAGTGATCTTCCACACCTCCTCTGTTAGAGCCTTGGAAAAGCTACTGGGAAACGGGCTGAAAATGGGGACACTGGGGAGGGCTGGGTGGGAACACAGCACTGCATTCCCTCACTCTGGAGAGTCACACCCACAGCTCCTTTGGTACCTGCACAAAAAGTTTGTGGTGGGTGGCTCAGAGAGTTTGAGGAAGCCATAAATTCTGGGACACACCTTTCTCTAGAATTATGAAGATTTCCTTTCCTTGGAAGAACAAGTGTTCTGTTTGTAACATGAGGCTGGTTGAGTGAGAGTGTTTGGATAGTGCAGCACATTTTAGGAGCAGCAGAGGGGCAAAGGTGCAGATGAAAGTTGACACTTTACCTTGTCACTCGTTGCCCATAAAATCTCATCTCATGGGGGTCAGGGTTTGGTGATGGGTGAGCACCTTAGAGCTGGGTCCCTGTCCCTCTAAATAAGCTGGAGCTGATGCCAAAAGTTAACAGAACCTGGAGAGGTGCCCCAGGCTGGAGCTGGGAGAATGTGATGGTCCCTCCAGGTACATCCCCAGGGCAAAGCCCCAGCAGGGAGATACACCACCAGCAATAAAAGCCTAGTGCAGGGCAAGGTGTGCCCACAAAGATGCCCTGTAGCTCAGAGCTGCTTCCATGCAGGAGCCTGGCTGCAGGAACTCACCGAGTCCTGGACACAAGATGTTGGGTGAGGATGGCTGGCTGTGCTGGTTGGGTGGGATGGGATTCAGTGGTGGTTGCTTTCCATCAGCAGTGGGCTGTGGCAGCAAGTTGTAGAGAGCTGCAATGGGCTGGAATAACCTGTGGGTTGCATGGGCATCACCACAGCCCCAGGGGTCCAGCCCTGCTCTGGGAGCCCAGAGCATGAGCTGTGGCTCAGGGATGGTTTTCCAGGTAACCTTTCATAGGCTGGGGTTCCTGGGCAGACTCTTTCCAGGAGGCAGGGTTGGGGAAGTCCCAGGCAGAATTCCTCAGACTTCCTCAAGATGCCAAAACTACAGCAGCTGAATCCCAGCCCAAGGGGTTGGTTGAGAAAACAGCTCAGGAAATGTCAGCAAACCCCAATCAACACCCTCAGAAAGCTCCTGGATTGTGTGTATCCTGCACGGAGCCTTGAGTGGCTCTTCTCAGACATCTCCAGAGCTGGAGGAGGAGCAGGAGCTGGTACCAAGTCCCACACTTCAGAGCTCTGCCCTGCACAGGGAGCCACTGACCAGCTCCACACCTGTAACCAGACAATATCAACCCATGCCCTGGAGCTCTGGCCCTTCTGCAGGTGATACCTGGAGGTGACAAATCCTCTGAGGTAGCTCTGGATGTAGCCCCTAAAATCAGATCTATCTATTAATAAACTGGATTGATAAGGGAAAAGTGTCAAGGGGAAGTAAACTGGGTTCTAGATTAGTTTAATTATATTATTAACTCTTCTGCACACTCTAGTTTCAACTCTGACTGATGCCCTTGTCCTTCTAACTCATCCCAGGCAGTAAATCAATCCATTTGGAGACTTCCTGAGGCCATCACACCTTCCCAGGCTGTTTTCAGCTACAGGTGCCTGCAACTCTGCTCCTAAATCCAGGTATTTTAGCCACTGAAACAAATCCTTTTCAGAGGAGGAATGTTGAATTAGTGCAGTCTTTGTGCAGACTGAGCACTGCAAGTACAACCAGCTGAGTGCTGGGCTGAAGGAAGGAAAAACTGACCCCCTGGCAGCATCAGGGGTGACAGAAGATGGGCAAAGTGGGACCCTGTGAGACCACTGTAGCAGACTCCCCTGTGGCTCTGACTAAACCACCCTCCTGTCTCCCCAGGGTTTGCACTCTCACCTCTGCAGCACCTCTCATCAACCCACTTCCATGCTTCATTGCCAACTCCAGCACCTCTCCCCAGGTTTACCCTAAATCTCCCTCTCTGCAGCCAACTCCACACCCTGCCCAAGCAGGACCCGGGTGAACCAGGCACCAGTCTCCTTCCCACCAGGCTTCTGCATATCTGAAACCTCTTATGCTTCACCTGAAGCTCAACCTGGGCTGCATGACCTCCCCCCCATCACTGGCTGCCCTCCCGAGGCTGGTGCAGGGCAGATCCCAGGGTTCTCTCCCCAGGAGGGTGCCCAAATATGGCCTCAGTGCTCCAATGCCAGCGTGCAGCCCTGCATTACTTCATGCCTTGCCTATGCAACACACCTCTTTATACACTGCCCTGGGCTGGGTGCCTTCCTCACAACCCCCTGGGGTTATTCCTCATGAGGAGTGTGAGCTCTGCAACCCCCCCACACCCCCCCCAGGCTTGTTTTCCTTCCAGCCCTTCACCCTCCCCATCCTGGAACGTGTTTGCTCATTCCCACCCTCCTCTGCAGCAATTCCTTTCAGCCCTTCCTCCCATTTCTGCTTTTCATCCCAGTTCTGTCTTCTGCAGCAATTCCTTTCAGCTCTTCCTCCCTTTTCTGCTTTTCATCCCAAGCCTGTCTTCTGCAGCACTTCTGTGCCTCCCAGCTCCCTGACCCCTCAAATCCAACAGGCAGGCTCCCACCCCTGGCCTCCCCACTGTGTGGGGAATGTTGCATTTTCCCAGTTGATCCCAGTAGCTATTAACAGCTGTTCTTTGAATACCCCTGGAAAAGGAGCAAATCAGACTCTATGGTCACAGCTTCACTTGGAAAATGTTATTTTTCCACCAGTTCTATATGCCCACAAGCAGTGTATTTGTTCTGTCTCATGCCTGTCCCTTTCTCCTCCTTCCCAAGGAGAAGGAGAAGGGGTGTTTGTCCTCCCTCCACCTCTCAGAGACCCACCCCATTGCCCTGTGGTCTCAAAATCCACTGCAGACAGTTCCCTCTCCAGCTGAACTGTCACTTGGAGCTATAGGGAAAGCTCTGACTTACCTGAGCTGTCCTTGCTCTTGCCCACGACCTTCCCTGGCCATCACTGGTGTGGACATTGGGTTTTCCTGGTTGCAGCTCATTTGTTTAGTGGAGACCACAGGGCTTGGGGGGGGGAAAAAGCAACAAAGGACTGAACCTTCTAGGGATCACAAGGGCAAGCTTTTCCTTGCCCTTGTGTATCACTAGTGTGTGGGGAGATGAAATGATGAGGGGCAATGGTTTGAAATGAGCCAGGAGTGGCTGGAGATGAGAACTGAGGCAGAAGTTGTTTCCCAGCAGAGGGGTGGGCACTG
>JANHGL010018622.1:0-18730 GCA_024611195.1 Ceyx melanurus
GGGTGCCAGCCGAGCTGCTGTGTTCCCGGCGTTACAGGCACGAAACACCCGCAGAGCTGGGTTTCAGCCCCATGGGCTCTGTGGGCACAGCCAGAGCTCAGCCAACCCATCCTCACCTGGGTACCAACCCATTACCAGCCATTCATTAACTCACAGGTGCACGCTCAGCATCACCAGGTTTCATGTTCTTGGTGTATTGGGCATCCCCTGCATTCCCTGCTCAGCTCCCTGGCAGATGCCTGGAGACACCAAGGGAACTGCCCAAGCTGGGCAACAGGAGATGCTGCCTGTTCACAGAGGAGGGTGTTAAAGGCAGGGCATGCCCTCCCCACTGCACAGCAGGCACTCCTGGCCCAGGCAGGCTTGCTTCCTTTGTTCCAGAGACCCTTTAATGTTACTTTTGATGCTATTGAGGTAGGTTACTGTGTGTCAGTGCTGTTGCCTGGGGAACACCAGGTCCTGGGTGAAACCTTTCTTGAACTTTCCAAGTGACTGTGGAGTCACCAGAATCTATTTTGGTTTTGGTTGCATTTCTGAAGAAACTCAACTGCACAGCTCTTGTTAACCAAGCCCAATAGTGGATGTGCCTGGCACCCACCTTGTCACGTGTGGAGTATCTGTGAGAGCACAAGCACTGTGCTTTTTGTGGACTTGAGATTTCCTTTCTTGTTTTGCCACCAGTTCTATGACTTCACTAAGGTCACACACATCAGTTGCTCAGTTTCTGCATCTATGAAGTGTAAGCATGAATTTTGGCTGCTGGGAAGTGAAGGTGGCTGGGGATTTACTCTGCAGGAAATAATCCTGTGTGATGGGGACTGAAGGGATTGTGGCTCTAAGGTGATGACAGTGCTGACTTCATCTTTGTAGAACCTAAAAAACTCTGGAAAGAAACCCCCAATCTTTCATTTTAAAATTTTGCCTGTTTTCAAGTTGTGTTTGAGGGAAATTTTACATCTGCACAGTAATTTCCTGCTGGTACCTAGTCAAACCCCACTGTGACATTTAGTCACACATGTCAGCTCCAGGCTCAGATCACCAGACAGCTGCACAGGTTTGGAGCTGCTCATGGACTTTGTTGCCTGATCCTTTCTCTCACACCACAGTCACTGTGCTGGTTTGTTTGAACACCTATTTTTTTTCTTCCTTATCTTTGCCAGTAGTTTACTTCAGATGGCTGAGAAAACAAGCAGAGGCCCACAGGATGCCCCTGGCTCTTCTCCTGATGAAAACGAATTTCCTTTTGGATACCCCAGTAACATTTGTGAGGATGTGCCTGATCAGAAGTACCTGTGCAGCAACTGCAATAACGTTCTGAAGAAAGCCCTGCAGACTCTCTGTGGGCACAGGTACTGCTCAGCCTGCCTCTCCTGGATCACTCGGTAGGTCCCTGCCTCCCAGGCTCACACTGCCAGGGCTGCTGAGCTGAGCTGAGCTGTAGTCATTTCCCTGGCTGGAGGTATAGACCTGCAGGCTACTCTACCTCCTGGTTTCCCATGTGGAAGTCTCCAGGGTGGGGAAAGCTGGGTTCCTGGTGTGAGGTTTTCTACCTGTAAGCATAAAGAAATGATTTTGATTTAAGCTGGAAGAACTAGCACAAAGCTGACAATAATTCACTGGGACTTTATAATCCTTTGCTAAGTGATGTCATGGGATGTTAATGAACATTATCCTAGAGGTTAATTTTTAATAATTCACTGGGTGTGTACACGTTGAAGGTGCTGCTGCCATCAGTGACAGTGACAGCCTTAGTCCTGGAGAACCTGAACAACAGAAGCTGGGTGGGGATTTGCTTTGATTGATTGATTGATTGATTGATTGGCTGCTTCTACCCTGCTTTTTCTGTAGACAAATACACCTTGATCCAGGGCCTGTGGGAAAGGGCATGTGGAAAAGTGCCCTGAAGGGGAGAGGGGAAACTGCACTGCAATTCCATGAGCACCAGCTGAGTAAAGCTTTGGAGTTTTGGAAAAAGCAGCTGTTGAGATTCAGTGACTGGGAGTTGGTGCTGGCTACAAAAGGCCAAAGCCTGTTTCCTGCAGTCCTCATGGATGCTGTTTCTAGGCTGGTTTGTGTGCCAGTTCAAATCACAGTCTGGGGCACGTGAAAAGCTGAGTCAGTGCACTGGCCACATGTGGTTTGAAGAGAAATGTGCAGTGATGTCAATGTCTATTGAAATTGGGCTATTGGGCCAGCTGAGATCAATCCATTGCTGTAAATCCAGAGCAAAGTCCCCTCGTGAAGAGGCATGAACCATAAATCCAGAAAGCTGTCAGCAGAACATAAGTGGAATTGTTCTGTCTTCCCACCAGAGCCTTGTAGCACAAATGGGAAACTGGCTCAAACTAATTAATACAGTTTGAAATCACTTATGCTCTGGTCAGATGGATGCTTTTCTGATGAGCTTCCCAGTCTGGGGTAGCTCATTATCTGCTTGGATGTGAAACAGCACTGGCAGTGACACACATCTCAGCTCAAGCTGGGCTTTTTTCACTCTTCCTATATAAAACTCTATGCTAAATATTTTGAGAAGAGATAAAGCCTTTTTAGCTGCACTAGGCTAACTCTTGAACTCAGTTCTGCACTGGTTCTGCTCTCTTTGCAGATTGAAGTCTATATATTTACCTTGGGAAAATGAGCATTGTCTGTGCTTTAAAACGCTTTAATTTTCATGTTACCTTTCCTGCCTGGGAGGTTTGCATAATTGTTGAGATAAAGAAGTTCCCATCTTTATTCTTTTTTATGATCCAGGCTGCTCTTGTTAAAATGCAGATAAGATTGATGGGCCTAGTCCTGAGGAATAGAGCAGGGGTTTTTGACATCAGTGTGATTGAGAAATGACCCCTTTAATGAACAAGGGCTGTGGATTTTGAGTGAAAATTACAATTTTCATGTTTTTGTGTCAGCATCTCTACAAAGTCCTCCTAAAGTACAGCACACAACTGATTGTTATTTCCCTCATCTTTCTGTTTGCCAGAAACAATAAAAATGCAATTTGCCAGAAGTGTAAAGAGGAAGATCCCAGCACTGCAAGTGAGGGAAGCCTGTTGTCAGAAGAAAGGGTAAGTTGTAGATCACAGCTCATTCATTTATTGTAACTGTTCTCTGGGATACTCTGCAGTCATTGGACTGCAGTTTAGGAGTGAATAATATTAAAAATTTAATTACATGTTAGTCATTTGGATTTCCCACAGTTTTTGATTTAAAAAGTATAATGTCAGCCTTAAGACTTTCTAAATCCATCACGTATTGCAACATGAAATCCCACACTCTGCCATATAATTAACTGTGCATGATCTCAAAGTAACTGGTGCTTTCCTATTTGCAATAATAGTTTTAGCTGTTAATTATTATCCTTCCAGTTAGGGAGCATCTGCACCTAGCCCTGAAATCAGAGAGAGGCACCAGGGGGTCCCCCAGGCCTCTGCTCACACCTTATCTGCTGACACTCATGGGCCTGGCTTGGGGGACACTTCTCTGCTGTGACCTGAACTGTTTTGTGACTCTCCCCGCTCTGGCTGTGTTAGAGCAAAGGTCCTGGTCCATCTGCAGAAGGCCAACCTTAGCTGGAGAGAAAGAAAATGCTGGATTTATCCTGGAAAGCTCTTGATCACAGTGATCCATTTATTAAACTTGTTGCTAGCTGATCTTCCCAGCCATGAGCTGTGGATTGGAGCCTTCCCTTAGCTACAAGGAGGGGAGGAGTGCAGCTGGCAGTGGTGGGACCAGGGAACATCCACTTGTGTCACATCCACTTGTCCCAGGACCTGGGCCAGGCAGCTCTGGGCAGGTGTGTGTCACAACAGCCACCCATGATCAACATCAGCACCCCCTGCACCAGCATCTTCCTCTGAAACAGCTGAAAGGAAGGAGGGGGGGATGTGCAACTGCATTATCTCAAGTCAGGGAGAAATATTTCCAGTTTCCTTCTGTTTGACCCTGAACACTTTTATGTCTGTGTTTTATAATTTACATAATAATTGCCCAATTCTTCATGGTTAATGTCATAAAAGAAATGTATGTAGTGCAAAATCCCCCACCCTCATGTGGTTTGCATTTCTTCAGCACACAGTGCCATGCTAAGTGGAAACAGCCACTGTCAGAAATGGTCTCCCTGCACAACAGTCTCAAGTCCTCTCTGCAGCACGTTTAGGAGGTGTTAATGACCCCAATAATGAAAGGCATTAATTAAGAGTGGCACGTTGCAGCACCCTATAGTTAGGGTCCTGTCAGCACATTCATTGCATGTGACATATTTCAGGCTTCTGTGAAAAGGAATAATAGCTGGAGTTGGCTAGACCTATTTTCAGTAAATTTATATTCTTTCAAATAGTTTCTTTTTGACCCATAAGAAAGAAATTATTTCATAATTACTTGTCTTGCACTACACATAAAAATAACTTGTTACATTTGGGAGTCTTACAGCATACACTAAATTTCAAAAAGGGATTTATCAATATCTGAAATGTTGACACCTTGTTGCTAAGACAAAAACCACATGTGGGGGTACTTTCTGACCAGTGTTTTTTCCCTTGCTGTGTTTACTTTCCAGGCTTTTGATGATGCTGCCATTAATAAAGAGATTTCTGAACTCAGAGTACACTGTGTGACCCTTGGATGCAGCTGGTCTGGTATCATGGGAAGTTTTGAAGTAGGTTTGAAGGCAGTTTATTGGAGTTAACACTCACTTGAATAGGGCCAGGAAGACAATGCAACGAGGCTCTCAGCAAACACTAATTAATGCAACATCATTACAATCAGCAATGGTGTCATGATGATTTATACCAACTGAGAATCTAAAACCAGCTTTAGCAGGGCTTCAATCAAATCCAGAACCTCCTGAATGGTTGTGAAATTAATTTTGTATTAATTTACCTCAGATATATAGATATTTTTTTCCCCAGTAAGCTTACTTATTATTTAACTGGAAGGATTCTGCAAGCAGGTTTTGACAGACCAGAATACTTCAGGCTCCAGGACATTGTTAGGGGCAATATCCTTAGTATGTTGTTATTAAACAAATAATTTCCTCTTGTTTTAATGTCTCCTGTTGATTGAATGTGTTCAGCATTCTTGCCAGACTGATGTGAAATGCTCCAGGTAAAAGATTTAAATGGGCAAGATTTGAGAATCTGCCATAGAAATCTGAATAATGGGACAATGCAGAATATTCTGATAGTAAAGCAGCTCTATTTTAGCCCCCTGGTGTAGGAGCAGAGGGTCTTCCTGCATTTATAACAGGGATTCTGCTGTGTACCTTGTACCTCTGGGGTGCTCTTGCCTTTTCTTTGCTCATTTTGCATTAATTTTCTAGTTGAGTGTATTCCCCTTCAAAGAAAAAAAAGCCTCCCCAGTTTGCTTAGCCTCACAGTTTGGGAACAGGAGCCCCTCTCAGCATGAATAGGTGGCAAAATTGCTGGGAGAGTTGGGCGTGTGATTGGAATTGGCATTTCTGAGCCTGCTCTCTAGGGGACAGCCATCTGCCCTGGCAGGCAAAATCAGTTCTGACACGGGGCCTGCAGAAGCTGCAGCTAAAGAGGTCAGAGCAAATGCTCTTTATTGAGATGCTCTGGCTGTAAGAAGCTGAGAGTAGACCTTGCTGGATGTAGTGATGAAAGGAGCAATGTGATCCTTTTCCTTGTCCAGAGGATGGAAACGGAGTAAAGGAAATATTTTAGAAGTTATTTTGAATATAATTAAGGGTTGTGTCCTAATACTGACAGGTGTCAGATGGGCCATTCTTTTATGCTGTGCAGCCAGCAGACCAACCATTCTACCAGCCACAGCAGGATGGTCTCAGTGCTCAAAAAAACCCCACAACACACCACCAAAAACACCCTGAAACAAAGGCAGTGAGAGATCCTGCAGGGCAAGGAAAACAGTGGGGCTGGCCTCATGTTATCTTGGAAGATTAGCACCTGAGAGAGACAGTTCAAGGGAGGGCTCAGTGTGAGTTGATCAAAAGTTGTTTCAAGAATGAACACCAAAGCCCCAGTGGAGCTTTCACCAGTGGGCTCAGGAAGCTGGTGGAGTGGGACTTCACCCAGGCTCAGCAGAACTGCAAAGTTCTAGGCCAGCAGAAGGGAGATTTTAATGGATAAAAATCTCAGTATCTGCAGTTCACATTTTGGTTTATGACTTTTTCCTTCCAGGAGCATCAGAGTTTATGTGAATATGCTTTAATCCCTTGTCACACTGGCTGTGGACACATGGTGATGAGAAAGAAACTTGCAGATCACTTGGAAAATGGATGTGTTAATAATGTGACAATGTGTCAGAAGTGTAAGAGGAGCTTATCCAGCAGTGAATACCAAGTAAGAACATTTCTCTGTTTCAAATTAGGGCTTCAGATTAATGTCCTAAATAATCTAACATGACATTTTTCATCCTGATTTCATGAATGCTGGTACACTTGGAGAATATTTAATTTTCCTGAGTGTGTTAATTTTTCCATGGGTGTGTTGGAGGGAAAAAAATGAGCTGTATTTGATAGTCTGCTTGTGATCTGACAACAGAAAGGGGAAATCCCTGTGTGCTCACCCAGAGCTTTAGCTTCTCAAAGCCTGTGTCCCAGTATGAGCCAGGTAAGGAGCAGAAGAACACAATGTCAGGGGAGAGATTTGAAAGTGGCTGGAGTTTTATTCACACTAAACCTGCCCAGAGGTTGGTAAGTCCCACAGCTGCTCTAGTCCCAGCCCCATTTAACTTCAGACCCCCTGGGCTCTGGTATGTCAGAAAATGTTGGGCAATGCTCTTTTGGGGCGTAGAATAATGAAGATTGTTCCCTCCAGATGATTTAAAGAGAACAGCCTGGGAGTGCAGTCCTGGAACAGGAATTACAGTGGTGTGAGACCTCCATGGCATGGCTGGGAACATCTCAGCAGCAGGCAGAGGAGTGGAGAGAGAGCTCTGTGTGTTGTACCTCCAAGCACTGAGCTGTGAGATTTGCCCAGCATGGGGGTAACAGACCCTCTGGGGTAGGAACAACTCCCTCTTGCTTCTTGGGAAGCCTTGGCATGTGCTCTTCACATCTGACTAATTCCAGAGAGGGAAGAGTATCTGGACCCAACATTTTAACCACTGTTGCATCCAGTGTGTTTCAGAGAGCCTGTGAATACCAGAAGGTGGCAACACTTAATCCCTTTCAGCCTTCTGCAGGAGCAGGGGTTGGCTGGAGGAGGCAGCCTGAGCTCTCAGTGTCCCCTGGGCACCCTTCTCAGGCTGTGATACCAAAATCCACCTCAGCAGGCTTTGTTTTCCTGCAGGGAAGAACTGTTTGCCTCCCACTCATTCCAGTTAGCTATAAGCTAATTAATTTTTTGGTTAGGAAGCCTTGGCAACTAAGCAGGGGATTGGCTTTGAGATGTTGATTTTTTCTCAGCCTGCTTTAGTGTTTGTACAGTTTTGCTGGTTACATGATCTGCTTTATTCAATTTGCTGTAACGTGGTGTATGAATTTGGATTATTTTTGTGTATTCCATGTACCCACAACCCCCTGAGGGTGAATAGTCATTTTTGGGCACTGCTTTCACTCTCTCCATCTCAGCTCAGTAAGTTATTGCTCTTATGATATTTTTGTGTATCTGTATTTTAAAGAAACTTCTCAGTAGCCCCTCTGCCCCTCAAGAAATCAGTGAACTGAAGGAGTCAAGTAGCAGAAAAGAAAAGAAAGAAAGGCATTCTTTGTGCAATAGCTGAGATAGAGAGTATTAAAAAAAGAGTGAGAAAACCCCGTGGCTTTACTTCTGAGAAAGAGAAACCTCAGGACACTTTGCAGGGGAGATTTGAAGATTGCTGGAATGGCCTTATCAAACAAAATAAATCCTAGACTGCTCTAGGAAATGTTCAAACATGCAAAGGCCTTTATAAAGATTAGAGACAGCCCCCCCTGAACAGTATGAATGGGAAGCTGACAGTTGCTGTGTTAAATACCTGTATTACAGTTGTAGGAGCCAGTGGCAGGAGGATTACTTCAGGATTACTTGGAGGCAGAAGTGGCAGGAAGCCTCATGTCAGTGGTAATGCATTTTGCAGGAGCACCTCGTGATGGAAAATGTGGATTCCAGCCTTCCAAATGCTAATGAGCAGGATGCAGGGGGGGTCTGCACACTGAGCAAGCTCTATGAAGTCAATGCAAGAAGAGTTTATATTTGTGTTTCCATTTGCTTTCTGTTCTGTGATCCACCTGCATCTCATTGCATATCTGTGTGTCTACTGGTGTGTGTGCACAGGGCTATGGTTTGAACTGGGCAAGACTTGTACATCACCAATCTTGCATCAAGTTTCCCAGGGTGACCTTGCAAAGCATCTCTAAGTAGTTCCCAAAAGCTCCAGGCCCCATAAGCAAAAGCTCAGGCTTTGTGCTGGCACTGCCCAGGTTCTGCAGCTGGAGCTCTGTGCCCAGGCTGCCTGCTGGGCTCAGGGGAGTCATCACCTCAGGGGCTCTGCTTGAGCAGCCTCTGAGCCTGCAGTGCACTGAGCCAGGGGATGCAGATGTGCTGTGATCCCAAATCTCTGAATGCTGTTGCCTCACCAAATAACCCAGAGGACTCTGTGTAGTGAGACCCAGAGCGGGCACCCCCTGGACAGGGCTCAGGATTTTCACCATGTGTTGTGGAGCTCACAGTGTCCCTGGGGAAGAAAGCCACCCTTCCTTCCTTCACTATTCCTGAAATCCACACCTTCAAGCAAAAAACCAAGGCACTTACTATAATTTTTGTCTTCCTTAATACAGATTTCTTGTAGAAAACCCTCCCAAATCCCCAGCTCTCTGTAAAATGGGAATTGCATTCTCAAAGACAAGCTTTGTTTCAGCGACTCCTAAATAAAGATGCTCAGTGATGTTAATAATGCACTGCATTGTTTTCCTTCTGTTTTCCTGACAGGAACATTCATGTGAAGGCAGTTTGTGTAAGGAACCAAGATGTGTGCAAGCAGAAACACTGTCCAAGGAAGTGGTGGGTAGAGAGGGGTGAAAGCAGCTCAGCTTTGCTTCATTCACAAAAGCACCACGGGCTCATGTACATTAAATGAACATTCTGTGTGCTTCTGTAAGCTGGGAGAGGGCTGGAGTGGCTGTGGGCAGGGTGTTAGCCACTGTGGTGGCCCAGCTGGCTCAACAGCATCTTCCTGATGAGCAGTTGTTAGTGGGGGGATCACTGTGGTTTGTTAAATGGCCTTAGCTCATTATGGGTCTGTTAGATGGACAGTTCAGTGCCAGGCTGCATGCAACAAGTTTGCAATCAACCACACTTGATTGATTTACCAGTGAATTTGTGGACACTAAGCTGTGGTAATGCCTTGGCTTGAATTACCCTGATTTATAGCTGCTGGGATTGCAGCCTAGTTGTTTGTAGGTAACTAAAAGAATCCTTTTCAATTGGTATTGGATTATTTTCTTTTTTTTTTTTCCCCAACAGAACCTCTCCACACCATTAACCAAGGATGGCTGTCGTTTTGCCGAAGTTGGCTGTTCATTTAGGGTGAGTGAAACATCTGCCCTGAGGAAGGGCTCAACTGGTCCCAGCTCAGAGCTGGGCCTTTGCTCTGTCCAGCCTTTGTGTTCAGGGTAGTAGGCCTTGATTTTAATACATCTGTAAGGAAAAAGAGAAAGTTTACCCACTTTTAGTAGACCAGCAGAGGTGATGTTGGAACCACAGTGGCTCCAGGGGTGTGCAGGGTGTGAATCTTGCTGGGACTCTGGTCAAGAGTCAACTGGTATCCTGTTCAATACAGAAATAAGCAATTGTTTTCTTTTTATGTGGCACGTGTACAGTGTGAAGACAGCCTGAGTGGATCACTGGCTCTCTCTGCACGTCTCCTGTGAGAGTCAGGCACTGTGTAACTGGGACCTGTATCCTGCACTTTTTCCATCTCTGTCCCTCCTGAGTAGCTAAGGGACCGTTGCTTGATTTGGCCCCAGGCCAGTCATGGTGGGTGGGTACAGGGGGTGTATTGACAGTCTCTCCTCCTTACAGGGAAGCAAAGAGAAGTTAAAAGAGCATGAAAAAGCAGCAGTTGGGACCCACATGCTGCTGCTGCTGCAGCACATGAAGCAACTGAAGACAAGTTTGTGCACTGCTGCCAAAGCTGCCAATGGCTTCGTCCCACAGCCCCAGCTGAATGCAAACAGTGCAGCAAAGAGCATCTCTGGTCTGCAGATCCCAGTGGGGCTGGAAATCAATGGGAATGTGGAAGTAGACTGTTTTCCAGGATCTTCTGTTTCAGAAGATGAATCTGTTGTGCAACAACTCGTGAGGGAAAAAGTGATTTCTGAGCTCGAAAATAAGCTGCACGTGTTTGAGAATATTGTGGCGGTGCTCAATAAAGAGGTGGAGACATCTCACCTGGAAATCACAGCCTTCCAGAGACAGAGTGAGCTGGATCAAAATATAATCAGAGGCCTTGAACTGAAGGTAAACAGTTCTGATCTGCATTGTCTATGTGCTTGTGCTGTAGTTAACAAATATTTACATGCAACAGTGAGAGGTGCTGTAGAGATCAGGACAGGGATGGGCACAGGAATTTGAGCTGTGAAGTCTTATGTTCCAGACACATCTACAGGATCTTTTTGGTGTTTTGGATAAATTTTGAAATGGGGACCTCTTAATATTTGATATCTGAATCCCTTTTTTAGGTAGAGATATTCCTGAGAGTTTTGGATGTTCAGAGTGTGCCATGATCAGACTGTGAGCAAGGAGGACAGTTGTTCAATTGACAGATCCTCTTCAAGCATCTTTGCCTGGAGGCCCAAACAACCATCTCTCTAGTTATTTGCCTTATATGTTGACACAACTGTCACTTAAATCAAATAAGACCCTCTAGAACATGAGGACTCCAGAAAGATTCTGCTGCTCCTGCAGCACAGCAGCCTGGAGAGGGGGTGACTGAGAACTGATGTGGTTTTCCTAGATTGCAGAGTTGCACCGGTGCCTGACACAGAAGGATGCAGGTCTGAGCAGCCTCCACAAGAGTCTCCTGTTCTCTGAGCAAGCTTCTTATGATGGGGTCTTTCTGTGGAAAATAACAGATGTTGGCAGGAAGCTGCAAGACTCTGTGACTGGAAGAACAGTCAGTTTGTATTCACCAGGTAAAACACGGAGTGAAAAACCCTCTGATTTCCCCAGAATGATGCTTCTTCCTGCTCATGGGCACAGGAGGTCCTCTGAAAATAGCTCCTTAAACTAAGATACTGTTAATACAAAGACCTCAAGCTCTCCTACCTCTCTGATGTGCTCTTCCACACACTTCTGTTCTGTTCTGGGCTCTCATTTGGCACTTTTTCTGCCACAGCTCCTCACCCCTGCGTGTCTAACCCACAGCCTGGTGCCTGCTGGTACCAAAAGGCTTTCTGTGGCAGTTAATTCCCATCTGAGAAGTAATTTGATTAGGTAAAATATGCTTGTGTGGCTAATAACAGGTAATTTTCAGCGAGGCTTGAGGCACTAAAAGGATTCCAACCATTGGATTTTCATTGCTTGTAATCTCCAGGGTGTACTGTTCTCTTCTCTGTGGTAGCAAAACACATCATACACTCTCATTTCCCATATGCCAGAACACTCATTATGTCTTGTTTTCAAAGGAGCCTTCACTAATGAAGAGTTGTGATTTTCAGCTTTCTACACTGCAAAGTATGGCTACAAGGTCTGCCTGAGGGTCTATCTGAACGGGGATGGGACAGGAAAAGGAACCCACATGTCCCTGTTCTTTGTTGTCATGAAAGGAGACTACGATGCTTTGCTCCCCTGGCCTTTCAGACACAAGGTAGGAAGGGGAACATTTTCCTGTCTGACCTGAGCACAATAAACTCCCTGCTCACAGTGAGCACCAGGGGACTTTTCCTCCAGGGTGCAGTGGAAGTGCTACCACCCAAAACAAAAATAGAAATCAAACCCTCACTGTATTACAAAATGATTGCATGCATTTCACATTTAAAGGTAAAGAACAGTGAGTAATGAGATGGGGAGATTCTATCCTGCTATTTAGGTTGTGCTTTTTATGTATTTGCTTGGAGGCAACTGAGTGGTTTCTTTTGATTCCAAACCACAACAACAGAAGAAACCAAACTCAGGGTTTCTCTAAGTTGAGAGAGAGGAAAAGTCTTTGGACCGTGGAGTTCTCTACCAAGAAAAAAATTCCTTTCTTTATCTAATTTTATTCTGTGGGTGTCAAAGTTTTAATACTTCCTCTGGGAACCATCAGAGTCTTCCCAGTTCACACCAACCTGACCTTGCATCTTGCAAAACACTCACTGTGGTTTGTATGTACCCACTGACAGAGCACCCAGCTGCTTTTGATGTGTTTGGGCTTCTGCCTCTGGTGTTTGCTGGTTGTTTGTCATCTCTGTAGCTCGTTGGTGCCACGTTCTGTTTATTTTCTCAGGTGACATTCATGTTGCTTGACCAGAACAGCAGGGAGCACGTGATCGACGTGTTCCGCCCGGACCTGGCGTCTGCTTCCTTTCAGAGACCAGTGAACGAGATGAACGTGGCCAGTGGCTGCCCCATGTTCCTCCCTCTCTCCAAGCTGCAGTCACCTAAGTATGCCTATGTGAAAGAGGACACTCTTTTCCTCAAATGCATCATTGAAACAAATTAGTGCACCCTGAAACAGGAGCCACTTCAGCTTGAGACCTTGCATGAGTTTCCATGCACGCATGTGGCCCAGAGTGCTGGTGCTGCCCAAATTGCTCCCCATCAGCTGCAGATCTGGATGCTCCAGTTGCCCACTGCTGAGCACACCCAGCCTGGTGCCCCTGGAGTGAGCTGGTGCTGGTGAGAACAGGGGTTAGTTCATCAGAACAGCCATTTAGATGCCAGTTACAGTCACCCCCCTGCAGATGCACTTGTTCTGGCCCCTGCCTGGACCAGACGTGGGGGTCATTCCACCTCCCTGCAGCACCCTTGGGTTAATGGATGCCAGGGGTGACACTGAGCTTTCCTCCTCTCCCTGGAGGTGTGGAGAGAGCTCCTGGCAGCCTGTTCTTGGTGGAGGGGGGTTGTTTGGCTGTTGCCCCACCAGGGACAAGGGCAGATTCCTTCCCCTGAGGCACCCTCTGATCAGGTGTCTCTGTGCTTCTTGATGTCCTTGCAAGCAGTGAGTTGTGGATAGCACTGGTAGCTTGAATTCCTTACACCAAGTGATTTATTCCCTGCTATTTATTTCAGACCTCTATTTATGTGCTCAGTAGAGAGATGTTCTGTTGCATCAGCAGTCGGTGACCAGATTACACTGTGCCTTGGGGAAATTACCTCTTGTTTTTCCAAAGGAATTGCTTCACTTCCCCATTTCAGACATGGAGCTCTGATGGTTTTTAACCCCCAGAAATTCCAGAGCTGGAGTAACGACCCCTCAGCAGCTTCATTTTAAAGTGTTCATTCACTTTCTAAACCTTCATGGCAAGTGACTTATTAGAAAGTAGTGATTTTTAAGAAATTATTGCTTCATTCTCATTATGTGCTCTGATATTTGTGTCTTTTCGCACTCTAAAATGCAAGTAACAAGTAAGGAATTATTTTTTTTTATATATATATATAAACAAGTCATTCTTGGAAATGCCTGAATGTATGCAAACTTCAAACACTGCACCTTTATTCCCAACACACAGCCAGCCTGGCCCTCTTCACTCCCTTCTGTGACAGACCCAGTGGGGCTGGGCTGTGATGCAGTGCTTCCAGAGCTCCCAGCTCACACCACAGCAGAGGCTGGCCAGGACTGGGAGCTGTGCTGCAGTCTGGGGCTGGCCACGCTCAGACCCCAGGCCAGCTCTTGCAGGCAGAGGCAGGTTTGTCTGTGTGAGTGAAAGGCCTTGATGCAATTGACTGTGTTCACCCTGCAGTGGGTCCAGTATCTCAGCTGAAAACACAAAGGAGAAGCTGTTTGGCCACTTGGTGCTTTGCAGGCCATGGGAACAGCAGTTGAGGCTGTGTGCTGGCTCTGGCCTCCAGCCTGGCTGCAGCTCCTGGGGAGGTTTGCAAATCTCTCCTTGCCATCTTGCCAACATCCTTTAAAATAATTAGTTGTGATCAAGTTCTCCAATTTCAAAAAAACCCTCACTCCATAAACAGATACCTATCAAAGCAGGTTTGGGAAGGGACTGGCTATTCTTTGCCATCACACTCATGGAGTCTCTCTGGATTTTTCTCTCTTCTATGTTTAAAACGTTCAGGGATAGAAAGTTATTTTTTTCCAGCCCCTGTAACCCCCCCTGGTGTAACCTGCCTAAAAAAAATCCCCTTTTCAGGGCTGTGTAATTTTGACCAGTGCTGTATTTATTACAATCATTCCTATTTTCTTACCATGTTATTTATTTCTTAAATAAAGCCTGCTAACTTCAACAAGGGTTGAGTGTTCTTTTCACTGGAAAACAGGGAACTGAGCAACTCAGAGGTGACACCAACAGCTGTTTGCTGCAGAGTAGTGCTGCACTGAGCAGGGTCACCTGAATTGGGGCACCCGGGCATGGGGACCCCAACATACCCAGCCCCTCACCTGAGGGGTCACTAACACCAGTGCTCACCTGAGGTGCTCAGTGTGAAGCATGGCTCTGAAAAAACATCCCCCTTGTAAATGGAAAGGGAGGAAAAAAACCCATTTTTGTTTCTGGGGAGCACCAAGGTGGGGAATCTGTGAACAAATGACTCCTAAAGCATCACTCTTGTCAGTGCTGTATCAACAGGCTCAGCCCAGCCTCTGGAAGCAGGTGGTTGTAGGGAGATGTAGCACCCAGTAGCTGGGGTTTGGACCTGGAAAAGGCAATAAAGGATTGTACAGCTCCTACCCCTGTGGTGCTACCCCCCAACTCACCCCAGTCAGGCTGATAATGGCATTATCACCCAGTGGGTGATAATGGCACAGCCTGGCACAGGGAGCTCATCTCCAGAGCCCCTTCTGGCTGCTGCAGCCAGAGCAGGATGGAGGTGGCAGCTGATGCTACATGAATTTCTGCAGATGAAGCAGTGGTGGGCTCTGCCTGGCTTCCAGGGCAGTCACTCCATACCTGTGTCAGCTTCGCCTGCCAGTTCTGCTCCCTGGAAAATGCTCCTTGGACACTGATAATCCCAGCTGCACTCACAGGGAGTTGCTCACTGCAGTTTGAGCAGTGCCAACATCCCCCAGTAAACACAGAGCTTCACTCGCCATCTTCCACTTTTCCCCAGGAACAAACAGGGCTTTTCTCCCTTTCTCTCCGGGGGGGATGTGTTTTCAGAGCCATGCTCAGTTGCTGCAGACACATACATAACATAGCTGGGTTGAAATGATGTCAGGGCTCCATGAATACAAAACTTGCACAGCTGTGAGAACACTTAGGAGCTCTTCACGTCTTATGCAATTCCATAAGCTCAGTTACATAAAAAGAAAGAAAGAAAAAAAGAAGATATGGATTAAATTCATGCTAAATAAACAGTAAAAAGGCACGAAACCCAATCCCTTTAAAGGCACAGCTGGCACAAACCACCTGAATGGGCAATCTAACTGCTCTGCTTCTCATCACCACCCCACCCTTGCCTGCAGATGCCCTCTGGTGTGCCACTTTGGGCTGGCTCAGGGCTGTCTCCCCGTGTGTTGCCACGCATGAGGCTCCTCTGAGCATGACTGTGTCCGTGAGGAATGCATCCAGCCACTCTGCTCTTCCTGGAACAGGCTCCTGAGCTTCAGCTCTTAAAACCTTCAGCCACAAAACCACCTTGGTAAAGGAAACGGGTGACACCAGGAAAGAAGATGAAATTGGAGCATTATTGAGGCTTCTCTAAGCCAGCAAATCACTTCTGTGGCAAAAAAAAAAAAAAAAAAGAGCAGCCGAAGTGATTTTTTTGGGGGGGGGTCTGGACCAAATCAAATGATGCAGAAAAACCAAAGAAGGTTTTAGAGAGCTAAATCAGGATGGGTTGCTCTGTGTTTAATGGCTAGGTTGGCAAAGAGTCATAGTGCTTCTGGAGCTACAATGGTCTAAAATAATCAAAAGCAAGGTTTGCAGGGAAAGAGAATAATTTTTTTAACCAACTAACAAAGCTGAAAAAAAACCAGGCAAGCACTTAGGTTTATAAACCCTTCTTCAGGACAGGAAAATAATGGATAACCTCACACATTGCTGCTCTGAGCTTAGCTTGGTGGTGTTTTCAGGTGGGTTCAGTGGTGTTTGAGAGCCAGGAAGCCAAGGGAAGCATTGGCCATGAGGGATTTGTGTCAACAGCCTCGAGCTGCTTTGGTTGTAGCTCTTTTGACTGGTGTGGATGTGTCCTGTTTTACCAGCTGCACCACTGGATGGAGATGACACTTGTATTCAGACCATCCCTGAGAGCTGCTTGGCCACAGGAGGCTGTGGAGCTGCACCCAGGGCCAGTGGTTTCTGCAGATCCAGTCTCCACAGCAGGCCCTCTGGAGCTCACCGGCAGCCTCGTGTGTTTGGGTTTCCATTCAATATTCCTCGGCTTCGGTTTCCAAGACTACAAGCCAACACACAACCCCTCCTCCCACTCCTGCTTTCAAAGAAAGGAAAACTCCGTGAAAAGCAGCTCCCCGATTTCGGGGCAGTTACCAGAGCAGAAGGGAAGGCAGAGCTGGGAGCTGCTCACCCCACAGGCTCTGCTGCAGCCAGGGCTCCCTGCTGGGCTGAGCCACCATCCTGCGGGTGCTCTGTCCTGCTGCCCACAGGGAGGCACCTTCCCCACCACTGCAAGTGCCAGGTGTGGGGGGGAGGAGCTGCATAAAGTTTTTAGGGACAGAACGGGGATGTCAGAGCAGTTAACTACCCGGGGCTTCATGCAAATCATTTTGCAAATGCTGGTTTTGTTTGGAAATTCGATAGTGAGGAAGGAGCTGGGACAAGTCAGCGAGGAGGATGGGCTGCACTTGGCTTTGCACCATCACTTGGGGTCTCGTTCATTTCTGATTGCTTGGGAAGAGTCTGCTGCTCATGGCTCCATTTAAACAGGGATTATCTGGCATGGAGAGCAGGGCAGCATCTTCTGCCAGCTCTGTGGGTGGGGGCACCAAGGTCTCTTCATTTGGGGAATGTGACTGCAGCAAGGAAATATTCACGTCGGCGTGGGGCCAGGTGGGTGCCGTTTCCCAGTGAAGCGTGGCAGGTGCATCCCACCGAGGTCCCTGGAGCCCAACTGGTGTGAAACCAGTCGCTCAGCTGTGTCCAACCACTGTCTGTCAGGGGCCACCAGCCTTTGCACAGTGTGAAAGAAATGGGATCCCCAGTGGCTCCCCTCAACTCCCTAGCTGTGTGGGAAAAGCTGGGCAGGTGTGTGGAGGAGGAGGAGGAGGAGGAGGAGGGCAGCACCCAGTAGCTCAGCACAGCAAGAGCTGTGCCCAGGTTTGCTGGAGACAATGTGGCAGGAGTATCTGCAAAGAACCCAGAGTAAAGTCTCATAGAGGGCTTTGTATTAGGAAATAGAGGATACATCTCAAATTCCTTTTTTTTTTCCCCTTCTCTGGGGCTTTTATTCCTGGGCGATGACGTTGTGCTCTGGCCATTGGCAGGGGCCAGGTTTGAGGTGCCTCCTCCACTCCGTGCTTGATTCACGTGTCACATCCTCTTCATTTCCATGGCAAGATGCTGCAAATTTACACCACAGCGCGGGGAGGAGGGAGCAAGAACGACCCTGTTGCTGCTCCCCCAGCGGCAGCGGGGCCAGGAGAGCAGCGAGTGACTCGTTCTCGGTCCCCCCCAGCATCAGTAACGGCCAGGAGGCGAGCAGCAGAGCTGGTCCAGGGGCACAGTTGTGGTGCAGGAGTTATTTTAACGCGGCGGTGACTCACGGCTGGCGGTGACTCACCACAGAGCCGGGTCCTTCGGCTGTTTGGAGGATGCGTCAGGTTCCCCGCCGAGGCGAAGGTCGGTGTTTCACACCGGGGAACGAGCTGCTCTTTCTGTCACCTGTCTAAACCTCTGCAAACACAGCCCCGGCAGCTGGGTGCAGGCACAGCCTGGCACAGCATCGCGGAGCTTGGCACAGCATGGCAAGGCTTGGCGGAGCCTGGCAGGGCTTGGTGCAGCCTGGCACAGCATGTTGGGACCCTCCCACTACCATCTTCGTGTTGCACTGGGCTTTGCCTTACACCCAGAGACTGCACACCAAAGAGAACATCCCCCTGCTCCCCATCACTCATGGAAGTGCATTTCTCCCCAGGGTCACACACACAGCTGCCAAGGGCTGGTGACAGTGCAGGGAACACTCAGACACTGATGCTTAACGGGAAAGTTTGGTTAAAACCAAAAGATTTCTGAGCTGACAGAATGACACACAGGTGTTTAGGAGGCGTTTCAGTCCCGGCCCGTTCTCTCCCACTGCCCAGGGCAGCTGCTCTGCTGCGGTGCGAGCTCTTTACCGACGTGCTCTGCACCCTGGTGCAGGGGAAGCCCCCCCCCGGGTGCTGCGCAGAGCTCATCGATTACAGGCAATACAATTTGCATTGACTCTGCTTGTGCTTGGCCCAGGCCCTGCGCCAGGACTCGGCTTCTCCGCTGCCTGAGCAGGCCTGAAAACATTTCTTTTTTGGCAGCACTTCCCAACAAACAGCAAATCCTTAAGATTCTTTTTGGCACCGACCGGAGCATTTTTTGCTGCGATTGACTTTTTTTTTTTTTTTTCTGTTGAGATTCAGAGAACGGCTACCCCTGTTTCTAGGAATCCCAGCGAGCACAGGTTGTTCCCTCGCGTGGGGCAATGCCGTGGGCAGAGCACCCCCGCCCCGCATCCTGCACCCCATCCCGGGGGAT
>JANHGL010018624.1:0-22377 GCA_024611195.1 Ceyx melanurus
GGAGCATCTCCCTTCTGAGGAGAGGCTGAGAGAGCTGGGGCTCTTTAGCCTGGAGGAGACTGAGGGGGGACCTCATTCATGGCTATCAATATGTTAAATGTGAGTGTAGAGAGGATGGAGCCAGACTCTTCTCAATGTCATCCAATGACAGGACAAGAGGCAACAGGAGTAAGTTGGAGCACAAGAGGTTTAGAGTCAACACAAGGAAAAACTTTTTCTCAGTGAGCATGATGGAGCTCTGGAATGGGCTGCCCGGGGGGTTGTGGAGTCTCCTTCTCTGGAGACATTTCAGACCCACCTGGATCTGTTCCTGGGAGACTTGGTCTAGGTAATCCTGCTCTGGCCAGGGGGGGTTGGACTAGATGATCTTCTAGGTCTCTTCCAATCTCTAACATTCTGTGAAGAGCTTCAACATTTTTTATTTTTTAATTAAGAGTGGTTTGGGCTTGATAGTGATTAAACTGGCCTTTGTTTCTAGATCAAAGTGGCTCTTCATGTTGCAATGAAACAGTTTGATGGCTGTACTAGGGCACAAGCAGGAGCCACTTTGATCTAGAACAAAGGAAAGATGTCTCGAATTGTACCAGGTAACAGCTGCTCTTTGTGATTGTAATCGAAAATAAAATGGGAATATTTCAACTATTATTCTTGTCATAATATGACATGATACAATAACTACTTCTGACATATAATTTGATAGGTAAAAATAATATTAAAAGGAAACTGTCGTGGTTTAACCCCAGCTGGCAACTAAGCCCCACGCAGCCGCTCACCCCCGGTGGGAAGGCTAAAAGTGAGAAAACTTGTGGGCTGAGATAAAGATGTTTAATAGGTAAAGCAAAAGCCATGCACACAGGCAAAGCAAAACAAGGAATTCCTTCACCACTTCCCATTGGCAGGCAGATGTTCAGCCAGCCCCAGGAAAGCCGGACTCCATCACACCTAACAGTGGCTTGGGAAGACAAAGGCCATAGCTCTGAACATTCTTCCTTCTCCCACCAGCTCTATATGCTGAGCATGATGTCATATGGTAGGGAATATCCCCTTGGTCGCTGGGGTGGTGTGAGAGGCAGGGAGAAGCCTTGATTCTGCATAAGCACTGACTGCTCAGCAATAATGAAAGCATCCCTGAATTATCAGCATTGGTTCCACCACAAGTCCAAAGCATAGTCATATAACAGCTACTGCAAAGAAAATTAACTCTACCCCAGCCAAAATCAGCACGGGTAAGAGTCGTATGGGGTTTTGTTTAGTTTTATTTGTTTGTTTGAATGTTTGTTTGTTTAATGGAGAATGCGTGATTTATTTAATGGTAGTTTTCCTCAAAATGCATCTTTTTGTCAGAAACTGTATTTGTGATGGAAAACACTCCATTTGGCCACAAATTGAGAAAAGGCTCTTGTTAGCTTGCAGTCCTTGGTGCACAGTTGCCTGGGATGCAAAGATACTCTTGCAGATGTGCCCTCTGTCTAGGGACAATACAAGAGCTTTGTTCTGCTAGGAGGGGGTTGCTGATGATCATTAAGAAGTGGAGAAGGTGCAGGATTTCTTTGCCAAGAGAGAATTACTTGCTCAGGCTTTTTCCAAAACGGCATGCACGTGGTCTTAATTGATGACTTTATGGTCTTATTTAATGGCTTTGACTAATGTGTCAACCCTCCCCTGAAACCTCCCTTCCTACAGCTAGGTTTCCTTAACCCTCAGGAGCTGGGGGTGGGGGGGTGGGATGGTGTCTCACTTTCCTCACTCCAAACTCCAAGACTGCAGGTTGCTGACAGCCACAGCAGCACATAGCCATGACCCTTTGAACATCCCCTCCCATCCATCCCCTTGCTGGGACAGGCAGGGACCCAGCGAGGCCACTATCCATGCCCAGTGGTGTCCCACTCCTACAGCCCAGCCACCAGTGTGCTGGTGTAGCCAGGACCTGAGAAGCTTCCTGGGATCTTTGGAAGGAGCCAAAAGTCAGTCTGCTCCCAACCAGCTGGGGAAGTTAGCTGAAACTTGAGGAGCTGTCAGTGGGTTTCTGGTCAGCCTTAGCCTCGGGTGCTCTGCTGAGGATAAATAAAACCTTAATTATTTGGTGTATGTAAATTGTCTCCTGAAAACAGCTCTTGGCAATCCCAATGGTTTTGTGCATGCCGGGGTTTAGCCAGGCACTAAAGTAAGTTGGTCTATAGGAAAGATGGGAGATGGGGAAAGCTCTTTTTATATTGCTCCCCTTGCTATATTAAGAGGGACTGTTCCCTTTCCTGACTTGTGAGAAAGCTCTCCCTTGCCTTGCAGACAGTCTCTTGTCCTGGTTTAACTGCTCAGAAACCAGGGTTTAGAAATCCTCTTTCTTGGCACCTCCACCCCCCACATCCCTCTGACCTGCAGAGTCGTGGGGAGGTCTTAGCTGGGTCTGGCTGCAGCACTGGGGCCTCCTTCCTGCCAGCTGCAGACAGAGAATGTAAGGAGCTGGGTGTTAGAGTGAGGTACTGCTCCTCCTAGAGAAGGGGGACCTCAGACACCAGGATTGCTTCTTACTTTTCTCCTTTTTATGGTTTGTTTTTTCTTTTTCCTCTTGAAGCTTGCAGCTGGATGTTGCTGGGGGTGAGGCTGACAGGGGGTGGGCAACTTAGGAAGTACGTGTTTTAAATAGTGGCGCCGAGCCCAGAGTTTTTTGGATGGGTGCCGCTTTAGTTTTGTGGAAATACAAGCAAATAAATAGCAAATAAATGACTTGAGCAGAGACATGCAGTCTCTGCTCAAGGCCAGTTCCTCCCTCTTAGGTGAGCTTCAACCGATGACAATTTGCAACCCCTCCAAGCTCTCCCATAATGCCCGCCCTTGGAAATGAGTCAATGAGATGTTTAATTCGTGACCTCCTCACATAGCTGGAGGTGTACCTGTTCAGCTGACGTGGCTTCCCTACCTTGCTGGAAGACTGGTGTGCTGTTGGAAGCTGAAAGAGGCGAGGAACCGAGAGCAGGCTGTTTTCTTCCTCAAGTGAGTGGGCAGGCAGCGGGCAATGCTGCACCCCCGCCTGTCACGGCTGTTGTTTTCCACCAGAGTGAGAGGGAAGAGATGCAGACATTGCAAAAGCACCAAACTGCCGGTCTCTTCCACGCCCCCCTGCAGAGCCTAAACCCATCCCATCCATCACACTGCTGTGGGTAGTAATTAACGAGTGTGCAGTGTTCCCAAGTAGAAAACCTCAGGTGAAAAGCAGAATAGGAATAGTGCTGGTCCTGGGTGCCCACGTGGAGCTCAGCATATGTAGCATGACTGGCCAAGGTCCGGGGACTGCTGGGCTCCTCACCACAGAGGCTGCTCCTGGAGCCAGGGGATTTTGGGTAAACATCCCACCCACCTTCCCCAAGCCATTCCATTGAATGTAAAGATTTATTGTTGTTTTCCCACAAAGCCTAAATATAAAGTTGCAGTGGGGGTGACAGTACCTTTTATTTCACCAGGTTTTAGGTTAAAAAGCAAGTCAAGAGAGTGATCCCACAGACACATACATATATTTATTCACCCTACTCAGGACCATAAATGTTTGTGGGATAAAGCCTTAGCATAGCATCTGAAATTACACTGCTTGTTGACATCTACCATAAGAATAACATTATCATTTCCACACACAATTACTTCAACAGAGAAACCTCAGGGGAGATTCTATGGTAAAGGCTGCCTGCTTCACTAGAGCCAAACTGCATCCCCCAACTACACTCCTTCAATAGTGCAAAGGAGGAAACTGGGAGAGTCAGGGGGCTCTGTGGTTCGGCCTCATACCAGCACACAGCAGGGATCCTTACCTATCTATGGCTGGCAGTGGTTGGGATATTGTGCTGGTGGCTGGGCTGGGAGGAGGAGGAGGAGGAAGAGGAAGAGGGAGTGGGATGCTCTGACTCTTCCCTGCAGGAGCGACAGCTCATTGCTGGGGCTGCTTACTATAGTATATTACACCTGGGGCCAGTAGACACCTGGTCCTTGTAAAATGATGGTAGCTTCCAGGAGTGCAGAAAGCAAATCAAAGAGTTGATATTGGGACTAACCTGATAATGATGAATTCACTTTGTAAAATGGGGCTTTTCCAATTAGTTGATTCCTCAGTGGTGTTTAGAGAATGTTCCCCCTTTGATTGAGTTGTGTAAATGCTGATTTATTCAGGAATCCCCATGTGTATTTTATAGGCCAATATAGAATTTTACTGACTTTGAGTATTAATTCCAGAAATGATACTTTTCCATTGCTGGAACAAACCCTCACCAATTTTATGCCATAAGCACCATGCTTACCTTGTGTTTTGTAATAAAGACAAGGTGTTCATTAGAGCCTCCAATACTGGGAAACAATTGATCCAGTATTTTTCAACAGTCATGTTTCTACAGGTAGTAAGTAAGCTATTTGTTAGCCATTACATCTATATATGTGTCATCCTGTATTTGATTCCCTATTTACCTTCTTTCCCCAGTCATTCACTTCTCTGAAGCTTTTTAGAAAGTGCCCCTGATGCTATACAGAGCTCTGTTCTAACACTGTGAATATCGAATACATCCAAGATTTCTTCCTAGAATATAAGGTGTGCTTTGTGCATCAGACAGTGGAGTCCTCACCAGATGACTTTGCTATAAAGCCCTCTCCAAATCTGCTCTTACAGGGGCAGGTGATCCCTGCACAGAGCCTGCTTACAGTGCTGCCTGCCTTGTGATGCTCAGGTTTATTTTTGGAGCACTTGGAGTCTTGAATGTGTTAGGCTCTGAGATGCCATTTTGTTTCCTCCAAAAATAAATTTGCAGGTTCTATGGTTGAGAAAAACTTGACAAATTTTATTTTTCTTGTCATTGTTATATAGAAAAGAGGGGGAAAAACCCCATCCTTTAAAGGTATTTCTTGTGTATTGCAAAGAAGAAAGACAAGGCAGGAAGCCCTTTTGGCTCTGCAGATCACCTTGGATTCCCACTTGCCACACCCACATCACCCTTTTGTTTCTTGGTGAATGGAACCAAATGCTTTCAATTTTGTTTTTTTTATTTTTAATTACATTTAGCTCTCCAGCTGAAATAAAAGTGGCAGAGGATATCCAACAAGGAGACTTGTTCCATTGGCCAAGCTAAAAAGCCATCTACTTCATTGTGGGTGTAGCTGGGTCACATCTATAGGAGATGTGTCGCATCTATAGGAGATATTATTAATTTTCTTGCTGTTGTAACTAGATGGGAAATAAGAAGAGATGTGGCACCTGAGGATGTAGTTTAGTGGTGGATTTGGCAGTGTTAGGTTTATGGCTGGACTCAATGACTGTCTTTTCCAACTTGAATAAGTCTATAATTCTAAGATAAATAAGGAGTAGGGTTCAGCTATCCAAGAGGTGGGCTAATCCCCCCTAAGGTGTATGCTGACACTGGGGTGTAGTCTGAAGGACTGACTGTCAGGTGTGGATATGCACAGATCAGCTGAGGTGTTTAACAGCAGAGTGTTTAATCAGGTTTACTACAGGTAAGTCTACTAGTGCTGGTGCAAAGCCTTTTTGGCTGCCTTTCTTTGGTTTGAGACGAGGTGGGGGGGGGGGGCAGGGGGAGTTGTGCAAGACCCTGAGAAGGCTCAGGGTCTTTGCCATCACACTGACTTGCTCAAAACCTCTGCTCCAACAGACAACACCCACCTCCATGCCGACCCATGCATGTGGCTGTCACGTTCCTTCCACCTCCTGCATCCCCAGCAGCCTGGGATGCAGGAGATGATTCATGACAGTGGAGCAGGAGTGCCAGTAGTGTTTGCCTTGATCCTAAACAAAGAAGACACAAATGAAAATAATTGAGTAAACAACCACGTTTTAACTGCAGCTTCTTTGAGGTGTATCATTTGGAGCTGATGTATAAAGAGTAAGAGGGGAAAATGGGCAGTTTCTACCTGTTTTTATTCTTTTGAGTCTACTAATATAATGCATATCACTTAGAGACCTAGAAGACAAAAAGTCTCCCTCTTGAGCCTTGATTGCTTTACTGCTTCCCACTTGAAAGTGCTGCAAGGACCAGCAAGAGCTGCATGCTTCTGACCACAATGCTCAGCAGTGCTAATGGCCATCAATAGACTAAAAAATATTTGTTAAGATTTAAGTCACTGTATGATATCTTTTTCTTAAAATCCTTGGTATCACAGATTGCAGTTGGCTATTCAAGACTTGATTCAACTTCTAGTGAATCTGGTGAAAATTTGGGTTAGGCCCAAGGCAATATTTTTTCAGGCTGGTGCTGTTCCCTCCAACTGGCATCTATCACTCCCATCAAGCATAAGAAAGCACAGGAAAAGTGCAATGCAGTTGAAATAAAACCACTCGATGTTTTTTCTACCCCTTTCTCTCCCTCCTCCCCCAGTTCTCCTGAAAACAAACAAAAACAAAATGAAAAGAAAATGAACAAAAACAAGCAGGGAAAAAAAGGGGAAGGTGTTGTTCAGTACCAAAGTGCTACAAAATTACAGGTTTCCTAGAAAAAAAACAACCCAACCATCTGATGGGGTACTCGGGCTGTTCGATCTCTTTTTGGAACTTTTTGGGGTGTCCAGGAGTGGGGCAAAACTGCTTTTTTACTGTATAGGCTGGTCACCCATCTGATGTAGGTGTTATTCTTGTGACAAATTATCTGTTTGAAATTCATGCTTCACTAGTCTGAGATATTTAAAATCATAATCATCTCGCTCCACACTGTCAGAGTGTTCCCTGTGATGCACCATACAGTGTTTGTTGTGATGCATGGCTGGGAGACACCATGCTGCCTCCCTGTCTGCTGGGGAGACCTGAGATCAGCTGTGCCCAGAGCAGTGAGAGCTGGGCAGAGAGGGTTATTTAAACACAGCCCCTCTGGCTCTCATTGCCCCATTACAATGGGGCTCTGTTTGGCAGAGGGAGATGGATACACAGGGGCATCCCCACCCACTGGTGATGGGCATGGTGGCAATGATGAGACCCATTAGGAGGATGGATGGGGAAAATAGATGCATGAGGCCAAGCCTCTGACATGGGAAAGCTTTGAACCCAGCAGCAAGATTTGTCTTTCAGTTACTCATCTGCTGTGCAGAAGGGAGTTAATTTGGATTTATACCCAGGGAGCAAAAGGAAGAGATTTGGTCCAGGGTTTCCCATCTCTGCATTCCTTCAGCCCTCTTCTTGCAGAGAGATGACAGGAACTTTGTCACTGACTTCAGGAAGCTCAGGTGTTGACTCCAAGTTTCAATTTTTAATTTTTTTTTTTAATATTTAGCATTTTAGGCATGTCTCAGAATGATCCTTATGACAACTTCATGAAACCCATCTGGCTGCTTTTTTTTTTTTTATTACATTATTTTTCAGATGCATCTGTGGAAATCTAAATAAGCTATCGATAGTAAAATAACATACCCTCTGTACAAGGATGAACTCTGTGTGCTTGGTGTTTATTCCTACTGAGTGCAAATCCACTAAGAAAGGTGTTTCTAACTGGGCCTCCTGTCCTCAATAATTCAGGTGGTATTTGTGCAGATAAATCAGGGTACCAAAGCATTTATTTGCTTTTAGTGACAGGCACCATCTGCTGCATGCCTGCAAAGCGTTCAGGAAGGGATCCTGCCCGCCTGCCATGCACAGAGAGTCTGTGGCCATGAGAACAGTAACAGTGGATTTAGCAGCAGTATTTGCAGAGGGTGTGTCTGCAAGGTCGAGTGCAGGCAGGGCCAGTGGTCCTGCCTGCTGGGAGTGGTGGGGTGGGGGGACTACCTCTGGTGTAGAGTGGTGTGGCCTCCCAAATAGCCCCCAGGTGGGAACGAGATGAATATCCACACTTACCCAGGTCAGCATCCCCTCAAGCCCCATCCAAGAGCACTGGAACACACTCCCCAGAGAGGTTGTGGAGTCTCCTTCTCTGGATGTTTTCAAAAGCCACCTGGATGTGTTCCTTCATGACCTGTGCTGGATTAGATTCTATTCTGTGGTCCTGCTCTGGCCAGGGGCATTGGACTCAGAAGATCTCCAGGGTCCCTTCCAACCCTGACATCCTGTGATTGTGTCTTGAAGAGACTGCAGGCTTAGAGCTGGTCCATGATGGCTTTTGTGGATTCACCTGCAAGTGCTGTCTGTTGAAAGATCACCAGGCTAAAATAATCTCCTCAGGAGGAATCTGGACACTCTCAGGGCACAGCTCTAAGGATTTGGACTAATAAGGGACCCCAAATCTGCTGTGGGTGTGAGGGATCTCAGTGGTAGCCTGGGTGTCATTACTGACACCTTCTGTGATAGAAACTGAATTGTACAACCCCCGAGGTGCCCGGGACTGATCATCCCCACTGCCTTAATTAAGCTGTGCTGCTAGTGGCAGGCTGGCTCCCGCTCCTGCTGAAACGGGCACGTTAAGGTTTGGCACCATCATGTCACCATCTGCAAAGTGAGGGAGAGGATATCAAGCTGGTAGGAGTGGGAAAAGGCTGTGTGGTAAAGGGATTTGCTGCAAAGGGATTTGCTGGAAGGAGTTTCTGAGCATCACTGTGACCTTGTATCTCAGAATAATGCTATCCTCTCTCTATATAAAGTAGGTTTTTTAATCACAATTGGACTTTTTAATGGGAAATGATTGCACTTTTTTTGGGTTTTGGGTTTGTTTTTTTTCTTTTTTTCTTTGGATAAGTAAACAATTCAGTCCTGGAATAAGTTCCCAGGCAATTTCTGTTCCTGCATGCCTATGTATTACAGCAGGGTCAGCTCTCCGTGCAAGGCAGATTCATGCAAAACAACATACATGTAGGCTCTAGTCTACTGGGTTTAGATCAGAGACGGATCAGATGACTCACAGTAATATATGGAAATAGATCAAAGTAGCAGCACACGTTTGAAGAGAGGGTTTGCGTTCAGCAGGGAGCGGGGTGTTTGTGACAGCGGCTGGGAGCGTGAGTCAGAGCGTGGGCCGGCGTGGGCGGCTGCATGGGCGGCCGCATCTGTGGGTGTCGGACCGAGACAGACGCAGATAGATGGCTGCAATTAAGTAGTTAGTGAAATGACTGTAATAGTAAAAAGGAATTTAAAGGTGCAGGTCGCAAATGCAGCACTCCTTTCCGGCAGCTCGGGGGCTGGTGGGCCTTTCCCATCGGATGTTCTGCTCCAGCAGCCAGTTATCTTCCATGTAGGAGTCAAGCTGGGCAGGGGCTTGCTGGAAACCAGCTCGTTTCCAGCTGCTGAGTGCACCCTGAGGAGGGCATGCGACAGGTAGTGGAGCCCTGCCTGAGGCCACAGGCTCTGACCCCAGCAAACTCTTGCTGAGGAATGAAAGGCAGGAAGAATAAGGGATGCCAAGCTGAGCTGGTAAGGGAACAAGGAGAGAACAAATCTACATTTACTGAGAATGGTTGCAAAACACCCACACACTTCTGTGGGACTAGGATCATACCCAGAGCTCACAGAAAAGCTAAAGTTGGTGAGGTGATTTTTTTTTTTTTTTTTTTTTTTTTTTATATGGTGCCCTTTGCTGTTTCTTCTAAATACTGGCACTGGATTCCTGCTTGTGACATGACTTTTGTAATCCTCCAGGGTAAATCCCCTGCTCTTGGGCTGTACCTCTGCCTTTGCAGTGAATGCAAACCACTTGCAAATAACTGCCTCCTGAGGGGCCTGGATTCAGCTCCCTGTGGTGCCCTTGCAGGAGCTATCACATCAGTACCTCACCACCTTACTGACTCCATCCTCCAGGTCCCCATCTCTCCGCAGCCCCCACGTGAACTTTTGGGGTGGGGTGTGTGTGTGTGGAACTAGAGCAAGACTCTCTTTCTTGCTGCTATTTATAGGTATTGCCATTTCATGCCCTGCCAATCAGATTTGATTGGTTTGTGTGACCTGAGAGAAATCCGACTAAAATAAATAAATCAGTAAAGGCTTCATTCAGTAAGTGATGAAGAAATGTAATGCTTGTGGCCACAAACTTGCATAACCAGCTAAATCTCTGGGCATGACCTGGGTGAGATATCAGCTGTGCCAGATATGTGCTTTGGACTGATGTCTGTGCTTCTGATGTTTAAGCTTCATTTCTGTGTGACAGTGCTGCTGAATTAACTCATAGTATCAATTCACTCGAGTCTGTTAGCAATTTTTATGTGTTTCTGAGAGGGGGGAGGAAATTTAAAAAGTCATACTCCAAGGACAGCTTTTCCATTCTGGAAAAATGAGATGAGAGGGAAACATTTCCCTCTGTATTGTGCTGCCCCACTGTAATGATGAATTGTAATGTGATTTGCTGCCAACAGGGGCAAATGACTTGGGCATCTCTTGAGCCATGAGGACCTTGTGTATGGAAACAGGTCCCAGAGGAGATATGGTCCCAGGTCCTGCAAGTGGGTTCCTGAACATTTCCTGACTGTGCAGATCTACCAGCTTAGGAATACCTATGTATTCCAGAAAACCTCTTAACTTCTGATGGAAACCACCCGTGCCGATGAGTGGTATTTTAATAAAGAGCTTCCATAGGTTCTTTTTAAGATATTTGCTTGGTAAATACCTATTATTGCCTTGCGCCTCCTCAGCTGGCCCTACAAAGAGACAAGTGTAGTGGGGATCTCCTTCTCTGAGCAGATGGTTGCTTCATGGAAGGGAGGATTTTTTTTATTTATTTTTTTTTTTAATACGTTCTGCACAGACAAGGGACCAAAGGATTGCTCCTCACTCTCATTTCTACACAGAGCACATTTTAGCAGGGTGAAAGGGTGTTATTTTAAATAACTAAAAAAAAACCAACCCAAAACCAACAACAAAAACCTAACTCTTGAAGTAGTATATGTGTAAAATTAATGTATTTTTTAAAGTGTCAGTATAAGTGCTTCTAAATGTATCCACTGCAGCACGGGCTGCCCACACAGTCGCAGCGCTCCCCGGCGTGTGCCAGCAGCTTTGTCCTCTGCTGGGTGCCACCACAGCCACTGCCAACACTGCCACTGCCAGCTCCTGTGCCCAACTGTCCCTTGCCTTCTAGAGAAGTCCCCCTTGGGTGCAGCAACTTGCTTTTTGTAGCTAAACGAGGTCTCGCTGAAATGATTGCCCAGCTTGATGCTTTTGCAGCTAGCAGGACAGGTACCCGGTGATGAGTTGGGAGACTTTCAGGTTGGAGGATGGTTGAGGAGGTGAGGAACTGTATGGGGAGAGCTGAAACTCCAGCAGTTTCAGCTCTGCTAGTGGTCCCCATACTCAATGCAATTCCTGGGATACTGCCCATAAGTAATTTCATGGAATATAAATTACTGGAGATAGCCCAGCTTTACTTATTACATAGCTTTTAATTTTTCCCTTTTCACTTTCAGAAATCTCTGGGCTACAGAGATTTCACCCATCATAATTTAAAATATTTAACATTTCAAACTATGGATTAGAAATGGAGAGAAATTACATAACAATTTTTAATTTTTTAATTAATTTTTTTAAAGCAAATTTCTATTCCACTCCATTCTGGAATTGGGGTGCAATTACAGTGTACTAGAGCTCAGAGTTTCATTTGCCATCATTGGTTGTCAGGCAGACAGATGTATGCCTTTCCCCACCTCTCAGACCCATAATTTAGCTGCTGTTCTGCCATGACACTTGACTCTGTTCTAATTACAATGATCACTCAAACTGGAAAGCTATTGCAAGGGGGCTGAGGGATGGGTGTTTTGAGACCTCTCTGCTTGGAGGCTCTGCCCAGAGTCAGTGCTGCTCTCCCACAGCTTGACCCTGTGGGCCAGGCTACATCAGGGTACATATGGTGGCTGTGCACCTGGGCAGGAGGGGTCTGCATCTCATGGGAGAAGCAGTGTAGGTCTAAAATCGTGTGAGATGACTGTAAAACTGCCTGAGGTATGTGATGCCAGATAGAGTTCAGAGCCATTAATTATCAATGTTTTCTGCTTTCTAGCGTTCTGTAAAATTGTGGGGTTTTTTTTCCTCGTGGCAATTGGAGCACGAGTTACCCAGGGACAAATTCCCATCATACTTGTGCTGCTGTCCAACAGAAGGCTTCCTCTGCAGAGCTGAGGTCCCACGAAGTGGCTGCCACTGAGGTGCCCCAGCTCTTGGTGCACCCAGGGGCACATTTCACAGGCCTGTGCAAAGCCTGCAGGAGTGGGTGGATCTGCTGTGTAAGTGGTGGATGAGGTTTGGATAAGTATCTGGGACACACCCATGAAGGTTTCCTTCCATGAGAGGAGGCTTTGAAAAGGGTGGGGATTAGTGGAGCTGCTGTGCAAACATGCTGAGGCACAAAGTGTTTCTGTTGGGCTTATTGAGGAGTGTTTTGGGCTCCGTTAGGGTCCCATTGAGAGAGAGCAGCTCTAGAAATCTTTTTAAAAATTACCTAGATGGTGTTTACTTGAAGCTGAGAAATTGCCATGAGATAAGAAATCATAATTTACCTATAGTTTTGGGGGGTTTTTTGCTCACTACTCACATCTCTGAAAGCAACTCTTTGGGAATTTCAGTGCTTCCAAAAAAGAACCAACACTCAAAGCCTTGCTCTCGCTCATCCTGCTAAAATCCTGCATCCCTGTGTTTTCTCTGGGTTGGGCAGTGGGGCAGCCTGGCACCAGGCAACCTACAGGACCTGGCCCTGACCCTCTGCAGAGTAATGCAGGCTGAAGTGGCACAAAATAGCAATATTTCCTGGGGAAACCTGACTAGGCACCTGCCAAGTAATGTTAATGCCCCTAATGAAGCAGATGAGTGTCAGTTCTCAGGCTTCTTTACCCCCTGACATGTAAGACAGAAGGGTGATGTTTTCCCTTAGAGAACTGCCTTAGAGAGGATCAGATTCTGAAATGCCACCCAGGGTCCCTAGGTGGGATGCAGCACAGTTTGAAAGATCATGGTTCTTGCCCAGTTGGAAGGTAATTCCATTTATCTCTTTGTCAGAACCAGGATCCCAGACACCTTGAGCTAGGGACAGTTTGCTGCCCCAGGGCAGGGCATGCAGCATCAGCTGACATCTTATTTCCATATGACACCTGCTGGTGAAACTGCATGGCTGCTCTTCAGGAACAAGTTTGCTTTGGGGCTTTTTATTTCTCAAAAAAAACCCCTTTGCCCATACAGAGCTTCTCGGTGCCCTGAGTTGGTATCTTCGGTACTTTGACTCATTTTGGCAGGTTGGAATGTACTTGTCCAAGGCACTTACGTGTACAGGATATATCTCCCTAGATGTTAGAGCTCTGATTCTGCAGGAGATAAGCTTTCAAAAATAAACCAAACCAAAAAATCCCAACCAAACCTCACCCCTAAACTAATTAAAATTCAAATTATCAAATGGCAATAGAAACCACTTTGAATGTGAACCAGTGCAACAGATCTTCATGCCATAGCCAGAAAGAAAGGCAACCCCATTTTCACACTGAAACAAAGGCAAGCACATTTTCATATTGAAACAGAGCTCTTGAGCATCACCATATTTGATTTTGTGCCTTATCATTTTGCTGTGAAGGTGTGATGAGCTTTGTGCAGCCTCTGCCCTCTGTGTTACCTTAGCTGCCTGCTGTGGTGGTGGGAGGAAGGCAGTAGTGATGGGGAGGAGGAGCATGGAGCCTCCTGTGAATACAAGCTTGCCAACAAGTTTTCCATGGAGATTCCTGTGAATACAAGCTTGCCAATCTCCATGGGTCCCAACAAAAATCTGGTGCACCACTCTGGTGCAGGAGGGACCTGCTCAGTCAAAATGTGCTTTACTAGCATTTTTGCAGAGCCTAGAAGGACTGTGGAGCTGCAAGGCATATTTACGTGCCAGTTTTCTGCTCCATCTGGAAAGGAGAGGCTGGAGTTGAACAGGAATTACAGTGACCTGAAAGAGGTGAGCACGTGGCTTCTGGAGGCTGGCTTCATGCTGGTCCACGTTCATTGGAAAAATAGTTAATATGCTGTCTGCAAAAATCAGCATTCTGTGTACAATACCTGATAATATTTGTGGTGGGGCCTGCTCTCTGTTCCAGAGAGCTGTCAGAACAAATACTGACTTGCTGAAGGCCTTGCTCTGCTTATGCCAATCCCCCAAAGCTTCCTCTTAAAGCCAGGATCTCCCTGAGTGCACTGGTGGGTTTCAAACGTGGTCTTGAGATCCGCAAAGGTTGCAAGCTCTTGATTTACACTGTTGCTACATTCTTTGGCTGGCTGTTTAAGAAGAGTATGATTCAACAAACAGTAGTTGAATGCATTCATGTCAAGTGAAATAATTCCTTTAAAAGGTTTAGTTGTCAGGTATTCATTAAAGCACATTTGACATCAAAATGATAGTCACTAATACAGCAAAAACATCTTTTACAGCTTTCAGGATTTTTGTATTGCATTGTATAGATGCCATCTCTCCACTGGTACAGAAGTGTCTTCCTGGACCTCCATAGTAGATATGAGACTGCATTTCTCTGGTCCCCTGCAGAAGAAAACAAATATGGTGTATCAGGGTGGCAGGAACAAGGGCAGTCCTGAAAATCCTTTATGTAAATAGGGCGTGACAAGCTGTAACTGTGAATTTAGCATTGCATTCCCATTGCTTCTGCAAAATGTTTTGCACCTTGTAAACACTAAAACTGCAGTCAGTCTTTTATTATCTCTGTATGTGAAAATTACCATTCTAACTTTTTAAAATCTAGATGAGCTAGATGACATTTAAAGGTCCCTTCCAACCAAACCTATTCTATGATTCTTTATGTGTTTATTTATTTTAAAGTAACTGAGCTAAAAGGTAGTTCTGGCTTAAGAAATGTAAACTTTGGCTGTCTGGATTCTTCAGAGAATTTCACTCATCTGTGAGACTGCTAAAGCAGCATCCAGTACAAACCCATCCCTTTTTCTATCCCCCGGGCTGGAGAAAGCCAGAGGACACCACCAAGGCTGAAATGGCACTGAATTCAGGTTCAGCTTCACAAGAGCTGCAGCAAGCTCAGCATTCTGAAAGCCAGACAGGTGCCTAAATGTGGATCGAGGCATTTCACTTTAGACTAGCTATTTTTGAAACTCCTGGCCCTGAAGTGTGAATTGATGGCATTTCAGTTGGAAAGAGCAGATGGTACTTGCCTAGTGATCCAGGTCAGCTTTTTTGCATTAGTGTCAAAAATAGATCAAATGCCAGCTGTAGATCTTTTGGGTCAGTGGACGTGAATTCAGAGTGATGTGCACACTATTACAAGGTGCAGAGGCAGGGAAAAATCAGGTGTTCCTTTTGGCAGCACAAAGTGCTTTTAAATGGCTTGAAATACAGTTTCTCATGTCTTTTTGCACAGTTCAATTCCTTGTGCGTCTCACTCTGCAGGAAACCGAATTGCTTGATACCATAAAAGTATTATTCTGCTTAGACTTAGCTTTCAGTGTGGTGTAAATCTGCATTTGTGTTCTTGGAGGAAGCTTTGGCTTTGTTGCTGATGGGGCACTTCACAGAGGGATGGACCCTTATCCCCACGAGCCTGAGAACTCACTAAATTTAGTTGGTGCTAAGCAGGGTCTGGAGGGAGCATGATGGAAGAAGGAGCTGCAGTGCCCTCGTTTGCCTTCCCTGGAAATCTAGTTTTAGAGGTGCTGGTGGGAGGGCTGCCAAGCTGATCTGCCTAAGAGCAGGCAGAGTAAAGAGGAGTTCAAGCATATTTTATTTTGTTTATCAGGAAACCAGAGGTGATGCCCATTTTTCACTTACTGCTCATTTTACCTATTGCTAAAGTTGAGTTGTACTCTTACTAATGGAGGAAGATGGTGTAGTGAAACCAAAGACAATCCTTTTGTTAAGTGTAATTGGGTACACAGCCTCTTCCTCTTATTTTTTCTTTTTCTTTTTTCTTTTTTTTTAATGACTGAAGAAAGCTATGATTCATAAAGAAAGTTTGCATCGTTTAAGGCAAAATACTACTTGTATAAGAAAGCTGGTCTGTAGGCACACCCTGCTGGTTTGTAGGGAAAATGCAAAGGAAAAAAAATATATATACACATTTTATAAAAAGGCATCTTTCCTTTTTATAATCTGCAGTAACTTTTTTTTCTGTGGCATCTCTCTCAGTTTAAATTTCTGAAAACATGAGCTGCTAAGGAGGGATTTGCAGAAGCCAGACTGAAAGGACTCCAGCAGCAGACCCCAGTGCTTTTGGAAATCACCTCCAGATCTGTGTGCTGACTGGAACAACTTCAGCTTGTGTGCAGCTGAAACACCTAAGATCTAAAGGAGGTTGTAGGTGACACCTCTCCATGCCCCAAGAGAGGTAAGCAACACTTAGAACTCAACCATTGTTGGAAGTTTTCCACATAAGAAAATGACCAGAATAACAACAGATGAAAAAAAAACAACAAAAACAAACAAAAACAAACCCCAAACCTTGTTCTTTAATTCTGCTCTGGAATCCCTCACAGATGGCCACATGATGATGGCCTCCAGATGACTTTCCTGGGCCTCCATAGTAGATATGAGACTGCATTTCTCTGGTCCCCTGCAGACAACATGACAGAATTACCTGGAAACAGTCAGTGTCTTCAAATCCTATCTGGCCTTCACAGGGAAATCCTAATTCTGACATTTTGAAGAGACATAGGTGATTGTTGGCTGTCCCATTTGAAACCTTTCAAGTGGATCTAATTTGGAACCATTGCCATGCAGCTGAAAACCAGTCCTTTGTAGAGATGTCAGACCAGAGACACCCTTGTTCATTAGTTCTGGAGTGGCTGAACACCTGCATTTTTCACAGCACATACTCTAATTTTCATATATTTGGGAGTCACAATGGAGACATGGCAGCCTGGGGAGAAGGGAATTGAAAGGTCCCCTTGTTTCTGGTGTATAATCCCCAGGGAGCACTGCTGGGAGCATACATAGCTGCCTGAACATTACCACCTATCAGGGTCTCTCCTCTTCCTTCCCCTGCCCCATGATTTGGATAACTGTGGCAGCCTGGTACCAGCAGTGTACCAGTGCCTATGATAGGTGGGTGCCCTACAGCCCTCAGGTACCCTGGCTGGGGGGGGGAACTGAAGGAAGCTACTGATATGTCCTGGGGATCGGGAATAAGGCATTTGGACTTCTCCTGGTGAAATCAGCAGGGGAAAAGGGATGGAAATGGAAGGGGTAGCCAGCAGAGTGAGCAGGCTGCACACAGAGCCACTCAGGAAGCTCCCTGAAGACCAGAAGCCTCCCTTGGATTTAAGCCATGGCTCCTTTGGCCATTTATCCCCTTTGTATCTGGTGGAGCAACTGCTTGTGTGAACTCCAACTCTTACTTGTTGGTTAGGTGACACTACAAATTGCAGTGACAAAGCCACTACAGGGAAAGAGCATGAAGTAAAAAAATCATCATTAAAATTCAACCTTCATTCACTCTTTCCCCCTGTACTCCATTCTGGTGTTCACATCTGGTTTGGAAACCCTCTTCCAGACCCAGAAAGTGGCAGCCTTCTCTCTTGTGGAGGTGCATTTGGATGCTGCAGCATGAAGCTTGTATCCCTTTCACATCCATAACCTCCTTTTATCCTGTAAGGAGAGCTTTACCTTCACCAACAAACTGGTTTTCCACAGACATCAGCTCAGTTAGGGCCCTGAAGCCTGTAGTGCACTATCAGATTCCACCTGTAGGTTGTGCTTCTGGACCGTTTTTTTGCATCAGCTCTAATTGCTCTCCTAGCCCTGTCCTGTAAAATCAGGCACTATCTTACTTCTTGCAGATTATATTTGTTGGGGAAATCGCTTGCATTTGCTCGATTACCTTTGCATTTGTATAAACCTATAATGAGCTTATAAGAAATCAGAGAGAGAGAGCCCTTGTGTGGTAAAATAACCAGCAAATCTAGCAACAACCTGAATAACCTATGCAGATATATGCTGTGTGTGTATTTTACAATGCTTTTGCATGATGCAAGTGGTGTGCTGAGCACTTCAAAACCTTGGAAGGCAGATCTTTGCCCTGCAGCACTTGCAAACAGCCCTTCCTGGGAAGGGCAGCAAGGAAGTGCCTGACACAGTTGAGATGCTTGAGTAGTAAAGCTGCTTGCATAATCAGTGCAGGGACAGGAGGAAAATGCTGGGGCTAATACATTTTCTATGGATTAAGAGTTTTGTTTCTTTTTGATGATGAAAGATCCCTGTTAGTAGCCACACCTGCTAATGTGCAGGCTAATGGTATCCATGGTGGTACTCCAGGCAGCAAAGAAAAAAAGCAGCACACCACTTACTACCCTTTACCTCATGCTGCAAACCTCCTAGTCTACAATATTTTCACTGTCCTCCAGGAGCTTTTAGGATGTCCTGGCCTTTGTTCCAATTGCTGCAATAATATTTGTCAGAACCCATGAAAGCCAGGGGAGATACTCCATGCCCTGGCTGATGGACAAGCCTCCTGTAACACAGTAAACCCTGGATGTTACAGGCAGTGGAGTACATGCTGATATACAAACCATTATTCCAACTGGATGCTCTTGGGATGCTGAAGAGGCTAACAATGCAGTAAGAATATTAACTTTTTCATCTCCTATTTTGGGGGTGTTTTGGTTTGCAGCCTCAATGCTTCATTAACCTAGTGTTGGAGATTGCAGCTTTTCCCAGGTTGGAGTAGCAGAAGCATTTCAGTCCTACAGAGTACAGTGCTTGTTCTATTGGCTGCTTGGCGAATATAACATTCATAATGGATTTTATTATTAAAGGTTACTTACTTTGAAAGATAAACATGGGTATAAACTTAGAAAGGAGGTCTCTTAGGTGAAAAAACAATGCTATAAAAACTGATGAGTGACATTTTTCTGTGCATTGTGGTTGTAAAGTCTCATTAGCTCTGGTATGTCTTGAAACCAGATAAACAAGATCCCATTACAATTACTGGTATCATCTGTGCTATTTATTTTGCAGTTCAGATATCTAATATACTGCTGTGTGATTGCTGGGACTCTTAAGTAATACAGATCTCTATCTCTAGTGCCTTGGGCCACCTGCCCTTGTGCTCCCTCGTGGATCTCCTGGAGCTTGTTTCTGCCCTGAATGCAGACTTTGCATCCCTCTCCCAGGCTGAGAGCTGGGACAATGTGGGCTTACTGGTGGGAACCAAGTCAAGTTTAGGATATGTGCTAAATCAGTATTCAGATACTTATCCAGCTTCACAAACCAGTCCCGAGGGAAAACCAAAACGGAACAGGAAACAAAACCAGATTATTTATAATAATAGTTATTGTGTGGAGGGCAGGCTACCCTGGGCCTGCTGCTTGAGGGGGAAGAAGAAAGGATGTTCCAGTGCTTTTTCCAGAGTAATGCGCTTGTGTGGGTCGTACTGCAGCATCTTTCCAATGAGGTCAAACAGTTGCTTGTGGTCAGCATCATGGCACATCATTAATTTCTAATGAAGAAAAATGCATTCTTTAATCTTAAAAATGTACTTGAAGCTTTTCTGCCCCAGAGCAGTTTCCCCCTGTCACATACCTTGAGGGGCTTATAGTGCAAAGACAGGTCACAGCCAGCACGGCTGCGCTTATCCCAGTCCAGCCGCTCCTGGCGGAAATACTCGCGCTTCCTTGAACAGAGCACAGCTTGTTACTCAAGGAGTCCCTCTTGTACCTTTGCTACAAGTTTAGAACCTGTCCTCAGTGAGGAACTGATCTGAGGGGATTTTACAAGCATGGCCACCATGTTCAATAGCTCAGAAGGATGAATCTGAGTTTCTTAATTTCAATCTCTACAGATGTATCGTTTTAAAGCTGAATATATAGTTACCTAGTTTTCTTTATCATGCTCTTGGGCAAACGCCCCAATACTCGTTCCATCATGGCCAGGTGCTCTTTGCTGTTGTCAGGCTGGAGGGAATCAAGAAGACATTTTTGTTCGTTGCTGGAGGAAGTTCTCAGGAACCATACCTTAGTCTGCCTTCATTTTTGACTGTGTCCTGACACCAGTAATCCATTTCAGACAAACCCCAAACACTAAGTTACAATGCACTGGAGTTTTTTTCCTTGACTGTTTTTTACTCTTTGTTCATAAATTTGACATGTCAGCAATACTGTCAAGATGGCAGGATTGTGGTAGGGTGTTGTATATGGTGACAGATGAAGCTGCATCTGTGACTAGTGGGGCTTGGAACTTGCTCATGTGAACAGGGTTAGCCCTTCACACTGTCATATCTCCTGTAACATTTTATTGTACAGAAAGCAAATCGTAGAAATCTGGTGCTGAGAAAGTTCCTTTGTGCCTTCATCTTCTGCTCTCTTCAGTTAGAAATGCTTACCCAGAGCAGCCCCTTTAGCCCCTGCTCCTTGAGGAGCAGTGTAGGTGCTGCCTCACGGGGAGGCTCACAGCTACCTACCTCAAACACTGTCTCTCCCAGGTAGTATTCGAGGAGGATACAGCCGATGCTCCAAACATCACAGGGCTGAGACCAGCCCAGAGCTGTGGAGAGATGCAAAAGGTGCACATTTGTACCAGATGCTCAACAGTTCAACAGCTGCAGCAACATCTGCAACACTGCTGGAGCACAGTTCAACAGCATACAAGAAATCCCACACCAAGAGCCCTGTATAGACCTAGGATGACTTCAGGAGCTCTGTACTGTCTCGTGGATACCAGCAGGCAGTGGGACTCATCGTCAAAGGTTGCACACCCGAAGTCCACGATTTTGATGTCAGGGTTTTTCAGCATGTGCTCGTCACACCTCTGAAATTCAACAGGGGGATGCACCTGACCAAAGAAACACAGGCAATGGCTGGGGGGTGGGAAGAGGACAGCCCTTTACTTACCAGTTCAGGGTTATACTCCTTTGTATAGTCGGAGTTGACAAATAGAATGTTTTCTGGTTTTAGATCTGTGTGAGTCAACTTGTGCTGGTGCAGAACTGCAAGAGAAGGGAGGTAGTTAGCAAAGCCTGCAAAGAAGAATCCATGAATAAAGCACAACAGCCCTGTACTCACAGTTGACTGATGTGCAGATCTGATAGGCGATGTGCCTGATGTGCTCCATCCGAAGGGGCAGAAAGTGGTTCAACTTCATGAAGTCATAGGTGCTGAGCCCCAGCAGCTCAAACACGATGCAGACATGCCCATGGTACTCAAACCAGTCCAGCATCTTGACACAGCGACTGCAACAGCAGGAGAAGACACCACTGACACCGGGCAATGGCACTGCAGTGTGACAGGCAGCACCAACACTGTGCTCTGGCAGCCAGCACAACCTCCAGCAGCTGTACACTTACTATGTGCTGCTGGGATCCCAGGCGTTCAGGTGGTGCAGCAACCAAATCTCTGAATGAGCTGCTTCAGAGTAGCTGTCAATATTTTTTGCTATTTTCACAGCTACGTGTCTGCCTGCCCTGGAAAGACAAAGTTATAAGTGGTTAGAACTGTAGTTTTAATGAAGAATATGCAGTAACTGTCACCACGTGTTGCTGTAACAATGGCAGCAGTGTGAGGAAAGGGTATTTTTTTTAAGTATGTATTGATTTACTATAACCTGTGCACAAACACAACTAAAAATCAATCTTGCATTTTGGAAACACACTTGATACCTTATTATGTATCAAGTATTATTCTTGAAGGGTAAGTGCCCCATTTACCTTCTCTTTGTAGTGGTAAATGTTGGGCTACTAGGGGAGAAACTTCACATCTCAGACTTGTCAAAAAGTAGAAGCTGCCTTCTCATTTTAGTAAAAATCTTAACAGGTGTTAAATGCCTTCTACAGTGACTCAAAAAGACAATCTAGTTTCACCCTGTTCTGCACACAGAAAAAATGCCAGCCTTGATTGACAGCATCCCCACTGCCAGAAAGCAAAGGGCACTGTGTTGGAAGGCAAACAGGTCAGACCTGACTTGTTGCACAGTCCTGGGTGTGCAGCCCTTGACCACTCCCAGGCTGGAGGGAGCCTGCAGAAGATGCACCCATTGGCTCAGCCCCCAGGCCTCTACATCCCTCATCTCTAGATGCTGTGTTCAGCACAATGTGCTCACATTAATTTACTTCTGGTAACTGCAACAGCCTTCACATGTTTGAGGAAATCAACATCAAACCTGATAAAATGAGAAAGCACTTCAGGAGCCACGCTGGGAGAGCATCAGGAAGAAGAATGACAGGTCGTGTAAAGACTTACGCCTTGTGATCAATGCATTCCACTACTTTCCCATAAGTACCTTTTCCCAGAGCAGCAACAACCTCATCTACAAAGAAAAGATCTCTCGGTCACAGAAGTTGGGAAGTTATTCAGCTATTAAAAAAAAAAACAACCAAAAAAATGAAAGAAAATAAGTTCTATCACTGAAGCTATTCTAGACTGTGCTTCTTTAAATTGTATCTAGTCTGAGAGATGTTCCTGGACAACTCTCATTCAAGGCACATTTACAGGGCTCTCTTTCTAGTTGGTTCATTCACTTCATTTACTGTATTGGGGGGGGCAGAAGGAAAAAGAAAAAGGAGATGGTTATAAGTTCTACA
>JANHGL010018624.1:30898-46812 GCA_024611195.1 Ceyx melanurus
TATTAAAAGGCAGTTTTTCTGTAACTTTATAATCTTCAATCACTTGTGTGCAGCTGAAACAGCTAAGATCTAAAGTAGGTTGTAGCTGACACCTCTCCATGCCCCAAAAAAGGTAAAGCAACACTTTGAGTTCAGCCTTTGTCAGAATTTTTCCACATAAGAAAATTACCAGAATAGCAACAGTAAAAAAAAAAAAAAAAAAAAAGAAAGAAGCAAACAAAAAAAAACTAAAACCAAACCAAAAAACAACCCTGCTTTTTAATTCTACTCTGGAATCTCTCCCAGATGCCCATGTGATGATTGCCTCCAGATGACTTTCCACTCGGAGAAGAGTGGAAAAAAAAAAAAAAAGAAAAAGAATGAAGGAAATAATACTCCCTTTATTCCTGATCAGAATGTCTGGAGAGATTTGGAAATAGTTATTCCAGTCGATTTCTGCTGCTGTTAACAACATGACAGAATTACCTGGAACAGTCAGTGTTTTCAAATTGTATTTGGGCAAATCCTAAACCTGCCACTTTGAAGAGACATAGGTGATTGTTGGCTGTCCCCTTTGAAACCTTTCAAGTGGATTTCATTTGGAACTATTGCCATGCAGCTGAAAACCAGGCTTTTTTAGAGATGTCAGACCAGAGACACTCTTGATCATTAGTTCTGGGGTGGCTGAACACATGCATTTTTCACAGCACATACTCTAATTTTCGTATAATTAGGAGTCCCAGTGGAGACATGGCAGCCTGGGGAGAAAGGGATGGAAAGGTCCCCTCCTTTCTGGTGTGTGATCCCCAGAACATTACCAGCATCAGGGGCTCTCCTTTACCCTGGCCCATGACCTGGATAACCACAAACACCAACTCTTCTTTATTTGTTATTCAGGTGATGTTACAAATTATAGTGACAAAGTCACCGCAGGTAAAGAACGTGAAGCAAAAAAATCATCATTCAAATTCACCCTTCATTTACTCTTTTTTCCCTGTCCTCCATTCTGGTGTTCACATCTGGTTTGGAAACCCTCTTCCAGACCCAGAAAGTGGCAGCTTTCTCTCTTGTGGAGGTGCACTTGGATGCTGCAGCATGCAGCTTGTATCCCTTTCACATCCATAACCTCCTTTTATCCTGTAAGGAGAGCTTTTCCTTCCCCAACACACTGGTTTTCCACAGACATCAGCTCAGTTAGGGCCCCGGAGCCTGTAGTGCACTATCAGATTCCACCTGTAGGTTGTGCTTCTGGACTGTGTTTTATATCAGCTCTAATTGCTCTCCTAGCCCTGTCCTGTCAAATCAGGCACTGTCTTACTTCTTGCAGATGATATCTGTTGGGGAAATCGCTTGCATTTGCTCGATTACCTTTGCATTTGTATAAACCTATAATGAGCTTATAAGAAATCAGAGAGAGCGAGCCCTTGTGTGATAAAATAACCAGCAAATCTAGCAACAACCTGAATAACCTGTGCAGATATATGCTGTGTGTATATTTTACAATGCTTTTGCATGATGCAAGTGGTGTGCTGGGCACTTCAAAGCCTTGGAAGGCAGATCTTTGCCCTGCAGCACTTGCAAACAGCCATTCGTAGGAAAGGCAGCAAGGAAGTGCCTGACACAGTTGAGATGCTTGAGCAGTAAAGTTGCTTGCATAATTAGTGTCAGGGACAGGAGGAAAATGCTGGGGCTGATCCGTTTTCTATGATTGAAGGGTTTTGTTTGTTTGTTTTTGCTGATCCTGTTAGTAGCCACACCTGCTAATGTTGTCAGACAGGGTGAAAAGCCAGGGCTGATGCTGCTGTTACAGCAGGGAAGGGCTGCTAAAAGGAAAAGTAGCTCGAATATGGCAGGTGCAGGACAAAACAGGGGGACTGGTGTAGAACGAGCTGAATTTACTTACAACAGGTGTTATTTTGGGTTGCATACTGGCTTAGTAGAAGAAACAAAACTATCCCTCATTTCTCCGTATCTAGTTGGCATTGCTTTTACAGCATGTTCCTTTTCTGGTGGTTCTCCTTCTCTCACACCCAGAGAAGGTGTGATTTTGGACGAAGCCATCACTGTGGTGTTCACGGTGGTACTTCAGGCAGCAAAGAAAAAAAGCAGCACAGCACTCTCCACCCTTCACCTCCTAGTCTGTAGTATTTTCACTGCCCTCCAGGAGCTTTCAGGATCTCCCGGCCTTTGTTCCTTTGGCTGCAGCAGTATTTGTCACATAGCCCACGAAAGCTAGGGGAGATACTCCATGCCCTGGCTGCTCTCTGCAGTGGAGCACAGGCTGATGTGCACATACCTTGGATTCTGAGGAGATTAATGGAGGGTGGAGCAGGAAATCCCCCCTTGGCTGCACATGCCCTGGGTGCTGGGTCAGCAGGGCTCACGTGCTGCTGCTGGAGCACACCAGCCTGCCCTTCTCCTCCAGATGAGCGTGGCAGATGTGGCCTCCTGGCTACACAGCTGTTTTTCTAGGGAGGAAAAAGAGTCATGGGGCTCTGGAGGGTCTGTGAAGTGCTGGTTTTGACAAAGGCTTCTCGTTGTCAAAAGAGAAAGAGCAGTGTTCCACCAGGTGGGTACCATTGGGCAGCAGCTCCAAGGTGGTAACTTCCAGATTGTCCCTTCAGCTGACATGAGGTTTTTTTTCCCCCCCCTGACATCATTCCAACTGAATGCTCTTGGAGTTTTGAGAAACCACCACATAACTTCTGGCATTTCAGCTTTGGAAGTGAGTCATCTCCAGACTAAGGAGCATACAACGGCTCCTTTCAGTTGCCTTGCAGAGCAGGATGACTTGCAGTTGTAACTCCAGCTGGCAGCCTTGAAGCAGAGCACTGTCAGGCACACAGAAAAATCAATGAGGATATTGCTAATAATTTACAAATGAATGATAAATGACATCATTCTGCTATCCCAATTGCTGTAAATTTGGCAGAGAAGGCTAAAGGCTAAACATACTCTTGGCCACTGGCTCGATGTCCTCAGCTGCCCTGTCTGCTGCAGATGATCATCTTTTCTGTCACCTCACTTCAACAGTTCACTGAGTCTGTGCCTGAAACTGGATCTGGGCAATAGATTTTCTTCGAAAAAAGCACATTTTTTGAGCAAATGTTTAATTTACCCAGTAGTAAGCTGTTAACTGTTAAGACTTTATGGCTTAGGATGACTGGACACAGGACAACTTTACCCAGGGCATCACAATTATGTGCAGAACTAAGTTCATGCTTCCATCTCTGCAGCTCCTTTGAAAACTTATGAATGTAGAGATCTGGGCTGAGCCTCATGTGTTGAAGCACTGACATGTTTGGGCTTAAACCCAGCTGCCAACTCGAGTGTGGCATAAATATATATGTACCCACTGTCCAAATATTCTGCTGCCACTTTCTCTTGCTTCTCAGGACTGTTACTGCAGTTACCTGAAGTGCTTGTCATCTTCAAATTGCCCCTGGATTTGAGACAATAGTTGGTTTTGGCTAAAGGCTTGAAAGGGAGTTAGTCGGAGTGGTGTGTATGTCACCACCACTTGTGAGAGGGCTCCCAGGAGGGATGAGTAAGGGCTCAGCTGTCTCCTGGTAGCTCAGGTCACTCCAGGGCTCTGTTTGGTGGGGCTTCTCCTGTTTTCTGGAATGCTTGCATGGCTGTGATGCCCAGGGACCAGGGATAGGGGGCAGAGCTCCCTCGAGTCAAGTGCTGTAGGAACATGTGATAAAGAGACAAGTGATGGAAGAGTTCTCAAGCCGTTGCTGGTGGGCAAAGCTAATGGTACAAACATTAGACACTCTCTGCACTGTGTTTTGGGAGGATGGGGTGATTGTTTTTGTTGGGGTTTCGTTGTTTTGTTGTGGCTTTGTTTCGTTTTTATGGGTTTTTTTGTTTTGTTGGCTTTGTTTTGGGTTTATTTATTTCTTTTAATGGTGAAGCCAGCTGTCACTTAGCAAAGGAAAAAAAAAAAAAGAGGCATTCTGTTTTCTTTCTTGAGTTTGACACAATGGGTATCAGAGTGCAGGTCTATTTTTGCAATGAAGACTAAAGACTAAGGGAATAGCCAAGCCCAGCTGAGCCCAGAGCTTTCCCTTATAAGGGAACTGCCAGAAAGCCCAGCTCTCAGCAGAGAAATCCATACAGCAGTGTGCTGATGTGTCACAAAGGAGGTTGCAGGGGTGGCCAGAAAATCCCCTCTCCTTTCAGTAATTCTGCAAAACTTCAGTGTGAAGGACGCCACCAGCTGCCTTCTGAGGAGCAGAGTGTGCAGTCATGCCAAAGAAAGAGCTCCAGGTTTGTCTGAACAGGACACTCCTCTCTTCACAGCTGTTGCAGGGTCTCTTTTGGGAAGTGGTGCTTTCTTGCTATGACCATGGTTAAGGACTTGAGTATCTGCCCTTTGAAGAAAGGCTGAGGGAACTGGGGCTGTTTGGAGAGGAGAAGACTGAGAGGGAATCTTTTAATGTCTGTAAATATCTGAGGGGTGGGTGTCAAATGGGAATGAGACTCCTTCCTGAGTTCCTGTGTTGTTCTAGAGACAGCAAAGGCTGGTGGCTCAGCAACAAAGGTCATAAATTTTTTAATGAAAAGGCTAAGTGGTTATGAAATGTTCCCCAAAAACTGCTTGTAAACAGGCATGACAGCACCAGGGTTGGGTTGGTTTTTTGAAGCATAACCAATGTGAATAGATCTTCTCATGGCAGAGAAGTACCTCTGAGGAAGGTGTTCAGTGCATATCATCAGAGATGCTCTGAATGTGGTTATTCCTTTTGGTACCTTGAGGACAAGTGGTGGTGTAATTTGTGAGAGCACTCACACTGCCTGTTGTTAGTAGCTAGCTCTGCTGTTACTAGGTGTGGGTGATGTTACTCTGTCATTTAGCCACAAAGATGGCACAGTTTTTAGGTGGTAATGATTAAAAGCTGGTGTTATTAATGAACACTACAGTTCTCCTCACTAAGGCATTGGCAGTACAGTGGTAAAAATGTATATATTGCTTTGCACAGAGAAACTCGTGCAGAAACATCTGGTATCCAAGATAGTAATACTTAAGCTGGGAGATAATTAGGAACAATAAATCACCTCCACTTTTCTTCTTTTCTTTGTTTGCAACACTGTTTCTGTTAACACTGGGAGGTGGATAAATTAAATAAATCCCTATCTTATCCCTGTCAGTACTTGGTGTAGTGTCCTTCCTCCCAGCAGCATTGCTTCACTGTGTCCCAGGATTTAACCTTCTGTGGGGGAATAAGCCACACCAGAACCTGTCACATCTAGAAACAGCTTTAACTTTCCTGTCCCTCAGAAAAGTTGAACTTGCACACTTCCACCTCGTGCTGGAGTTAATGATTGATCTTCCTCAGATGCAAGCTACACGGTTTTTGAGAAAACAAAACCCTAAATATACATTCCTGCCCCAAACAAATGTCTCTGTGTCTGAATGTGAACTAATGAGGAACTTCAGCACATGGTTTGGGGAATAGGGGGTAAGCTCTCAGCTTTGCAAGTGTAGCAGTGTCTATAAAAGTATTCCTGAGCATCTCTTTTTTCTAACCTGTCATTTTTGTGTGTGCTACCCCTGCCACTTTTCTCCCTGTAAATCCATAATGTAGCTTTTTGGAGTGAAGGGTCTTATGGATGTGTTGTTTCAGGTATACAGGAAGACTGGCCTGGGCTTCATGGGCTTGTCTGGGCCGACTTTCCACTCAGCTTGTGCTCTTTCAACCAGCAGTGCCTACCAGGGTGATGGTCCTGGCCACTTGAGCTCTCCTTCCAAGCGCTGCAGCCGTGTGGGCTGGGATTTACTACCTGTGTTGCTGGCGAAAAGCAACGGGTGATGTGTCTGTAAACACCTCAGGCTATGAGCTCCTTAGCATAGTGGTCGCTAAACGCTCGGAAAGCACTTAGCAGGCACTAATGCTGCTTGCAGTAGCAGCAGGGGGGCCACTGCAGCACTAACCTGCTAGTGAGGATGGTCACCAGCAGCTGCTGAGGTCCTGCTGGTAACTGCTCCATCCAGCCTCACAGCGTGACAGCTTGTAGCTAAAAGTTGAAATGAATGATGTATTTTCTTCCACTGCTAAAACAGAAAAAAAATGCCAGATGTTCTTGAGCTCGTGGTCATCAGAACCTAATGCTGTGGAAAGCAAACAGCTTACCCTGACAGGAAAAACACAGGACTATCACTTGCTCTGCTCTGCATGAAAAAAACAAGTAAATGTAGGTTTTGAGCATCCATCTGTCTCTATGGTCAACAGACTGCACAAGCACCATGGCCGTTCCTTTTAGCCCCTGGAAAGGTGTCCTGTGCCTAATCTGTGTCCCTGTGTTCCCATGATAGCTACCTGCCCACTGACATAATCCTTTTGTTGGCATATCAACAAATGACACGCCGGGTGCTGTTCCACACTCCAACGAGGCACTTTTCCTTCTGCACGGGGCATTTTTTCCTCCCTGTTAACTGGCACTGCCTGTCTGGAATGGATGGAGCTGTGCCTGGAAAGCTGGGGCACTTACTGATCTTGCTTCTGTTTCTTTGATCTGTTGGTTCCATTCCTTATTCCTGAAATGTATTCCCTTGGGTTCGTGATGCTTTTTGGTGTTTAAGTTCAGCCAAAATGCAGGGGACTCGGGCTTGATGTTAATCTGAGGACTGTCATTTTCACATGTATTTGCGTGGGGGTTTTTTTGCTGTTGTCTTCCTCCCTTGTTCAAGAACTCCCCTGTCTCCTCTGCTACCCCTCTGACTGTCTGCTTAAGGGACAGTTTGAGGGTGTCATGGTGCAGACCAGGAATGAAATCTGTGTTACCTGATGCACCTGATTCCACAGGGCTCTGTAGACATGGTGCCTGTGTTACTGTTACATGAACATGTCTGTTGTTTAAGCCTGGCTTAGACCAGCACACATTATGGTATTTAAGCTGGTACTTCAGAAAGTGCAGGTCAATTAGTTGACCTGGGGCTGTAAACCTCTATTTTTGGTGCAGGTAGCAGTATTTTGGCTGTTTTGATACCCACTTCTCCATCAGGCAGCTTTGCAAGTAATTTTTGTTGTATGAATCTTTTCTGGAGCTGCCACTCTGGAATGAGATCATTACTAGCAAGATGATGAAGCTGCTGGACATCTTCTGGTGGCTTTACCATCTTTATGTTCTGTAGGGCAATACAGACTCTGGGCAGCAAGAAGGGAGAAGGACCCTCCCTTGATGCTGCCAAACCACAGGAGTTATGCTGGACACACACAGCATCAGGGAATGACTCATGGGATGATAAGTCAGCTATGTGACCTTCTGAGCTGGGGCTTGGAGCCAGTTGGAGAGCACAGACTGGCTGGCTCGTGGTAACTCGTGCTTTCTTTGTTATGGTCCTGCATTCTCTTCAGTGCTGTGCCTGAGGTCGCCTGCATGTCCTCGAGCAGCTCGATCACTGGTGGCCATCTCTGCAGGGCCTCATGTTTTGATTTGCTAACTAACTGAAAAGTAAAATCAAGGACCAGAATTTGTTTGGTTCTCACTCAAAGAGGGATGGTTGCTATGGCTGTAGCCTCTTTTTGTGGGGGGGGGCAAGCCTGCCTTGTGCAGTTGTGGCACTATCAGATTGCTGAAAGCCCTCTCTTCATTTATCTTCAGCTCTTTGGAAGTGCTGATGGCTGTTGGCCAAGCTGCACAAGGTGTCTGTGAGGTGAGGGTGATGTCAGCACTCCTTTCTGGCAGCAGCTGAAGGCATGTTTCTGTGGTGAGCAGGAGCTGGGCGTGCAGCACAGGTACACGGTCCCTGGCTAGCTATGCACACCAAGGGACAGAGGCACATGGGTCTGCTTTAATCCTTAGGGTTCTGAGCCAAATAACTGCATGAGTTCATGACTCAGTCCTGTGTGTAGGAAGGCTGCCCAGAAGCATGGAAAGGTGCCAGTGAAAGGTGCAAGCCTTTGGATAGCTCATCTCTGGTGTAACTGCCTGAGCTGGTCCACTCCCCCTTGCTCACGTATCCTCCCAGTGTCAGACCACCTCTGTGGGCATCCAGGAAATCCTTCCCACTGAGTCACAGCGGGTCTCCCGTTGTGTAAGGTGGGGTTTGAACTCTAGCATGGCTTCCACTCGGGATTAGGGCAGCATCTGTGCTTTCCCTAAACTAATCCTCAAGTATGCTGGTAGGGCTGGAGCAGCCAAGCCTTCAGTGGGGCTTCCCTGACAGTGTGGAATGAATTAAGGGGACACTGAATGTCCACTTTGCAGGGAGAAGCAACGGGTCACAGAACTTGCCAGGGAAAGCCAGAAGGCTCCAGCTGCTTCCAATAGTGTCCATTTCCTGGATAATGGTGTTCATTTCCTTCCAGATTTTACTTGCCTGGGAATGCAGTAACATCTGTTCCTCCAGGTTTCATAAAATATTAACTTCCTCACAGCAGAAAAGGTTTTTAAAGGCTTCTTTTTGTTTTGTTCTCAGAACAGTTGCTTTAAAGTGAGATTTAGCTCTGAAAGACAGCATAAAAATTAGAATCTTGCCTTTGTGCTTGGCTATTTGGTAAACAATTCTTTCTGCTCCTACTTGCTCTTGAGAGCAGCCCCAGTGTCCACCTTCCCCAGTGTTCAGGGTAGCACCTGTGCCAGAAGCTGTGCCCCCCTGGGCTGCCTTGTGTCATGTGCCAGCTGAACAGATTGGCAGTGCCACTAAAACATACCTCTGTTCACAGCCACTTCTACTGAGGATGCATTCAATGCTAGGGAAAGAAACCTTTCCCATGCAAAGGTGCATACAATCTGATGCACTAACAGGAGCAGAAAGAGAAAAGATTAACAACAAGAGATTATTTGCTTAGAAAAAAAAAAATCTTCAGACTTCTGTGTAAGCTTGTACTTAGAATTCTGAGTTCCAGATTATTTGTTCATTGTTTGTTTGTTTATTTATTTCTTTGTTTGTTTTAGTAGGCTATGGTATAGCTCATCTCTACAGAATCATCTGTGGAACACAGATCACATCGAGGTTTTTTGCAGAAAACCAACAGTAATCAGCTTTGTTTAAAATGCTCCATACCTCATGATAAACAGTAATGTTGTTCCTCATTGCTTTTCTCCTCTTGTCACTTCATTATTTTATAGGGAAAAGAAAAAAGTATTTCTTTAGGTAGGAAAAGAGAAGCAGTTGAGAATAATTACATTCTCATACTTCTCAATTCTAAAGAGCTTCAAGCACCTAGCTCCCTTACTCTCTTCAGCATCTCCTACAGCTTCTTGACATCCTTGAGGAAAGCATTTCTACAAATGACCTCTCTCTTTAGGCATCACATGGCCTCTTAACAGACTTGCCCAAACCTTTGCACACATGCAGGCTGCGACTGAGTGGACTGTCCATTTCCTAAGACATCCCTTTCCACTCAAGACAGAGTACCCTGCCACCCCTCTCTGCCTCGAGAGAATGTGTAACAGGCTGCCAGAGCATTTGGAAATCATCTTCTCTGTTCGCTTGCAGCTCCCATCTAAAAGCCTCTTGAGAGTTGAAGGTTAAACAGTTCAAGTTCCAGCTGGAATAAGCAGCTGACTTCATTAATGAGCTCTGAAATACCCATTCAAAGGTTACACCTGTAACTTCTGCAGCACAGCTGCCTGTTACCCATGCCCTACTACTCAGAAGATAACAGAGGTACAGAGAAACTAGCTTTGTCCTGCTACAGGTGACCTGAAGCCAGCCTGCTCTGCTGCTGCTCTTTTTGGAGCACAAAATCCTCTACACTGAGGCTCCACAGTTACAGATTCACAGATTAAATATGGTTGGAAAGGACCTCCTAGGTCACCAAGTCCAACAATACAAAAAAAACCCCAACAAACCAAAAAAATCCAAATAAAAAATGAAACCCAACCATTCCTACTCTTAGAGCATGGCCTGAAGCACCTTGTCAATTCCTTTCTTAAATGCCTCCAGGGTTGGGGATTCAACCTCCTCCATAGGCAGGCTGTTCCAGGGCCTCACCACTCTCCATAAAGAATTTCTTCCTAATATCCAATCTAAGCCTCCCCTGCTGCAGCTTCAGCCCATTGCCCTGCTTCTGTCAGTAGTGACTCAGGAGCAGAGCCCTCACCCACCTCTCTGCACCCTCCTGGCAGGAGCTGGAGAGGGCAATGAGCTCCCCCCTCAGCCTCCTCTGCTCCACACTGCCCATGCCCAGCTCCCTCAGCCTCTCCTCACACCACTTGTTCTCTTGGCAGCCCCTCAGGAGCTTGGCAGCTCCACTGGACACTCTCCAGCCCCTCAGTGTCTGTCCTGGAGTGAGGGGCCCAGCACTGAACCCAGCACTTGAGGCATCACCAGGCCTGGGGCCCAATCCCTGCCCTGCCGGCCACGCTGCTCCTGATCCAGGCCAGGATGCTGGTTGCTTCTTGTCCCCCTGGGCACACCCTGGCTCGTGTTCAGGCAGCTGTTTACCAGCTTGTCTTCATGTCTGCTGTTCTTGACTTCATGACTGTCCAGCTGAGAGCCACCTAGTGACTACATAAAGGCAATCCCCCCCCCGGGTACAAATCCAGTGACCACCCTTTGACTTCTGCATGCGATCCCCTTCCAGTCTTTAAGGCCTGTGTCTCACCATGCCACTGAACCTTCCCTAAATATTAGAAATGTAGAGAGGACAGAAATAAGAAGGAGAAAGTACAGCTACCACCTTATTAAAGGTGCTCATTCCATTTCTCCTCCCTAGACTGTTTAAAAGACGTGTTGGAGCCAGTTATGTGCCACCTGTTCAGGGATGCCAAAAACATGTTTAGCAATCTTTTTTAGGAAAGACTACGTGGGATGAGCACTGCTCCTCATGGTTTTCTTTTTTTCCAAATAACCACTTCAGCCAATGGTGATCCTGAGCAGAGCTGAGTGACATTCATTCTGGGAGCACCCAGAACTGGGCTAAATTCTTCAGAAACAATCAGCTGTGTTTTGCCCCACACACCCTTCTGCTTTTCCTGAAGTACAGGGTCACGGGACTGAGCTGGTAGATGTATCAGTTCATTAACTTCATAAGTTAATGGTTCTTGTTATGCAAATTAGTATTGAAACATAAATTAACCTTTTCCCTGTTAGCTGTTAAAATAAAGGGTATAATCTCTTCAATAAACATCCTGAATATAGATTATTACTCACTAGCATGTGGATTTTGATTGATTATTTCCAGTTCTAGTAATCATTAACAACTACTGGTAGTTTAATTTGATTTCAAAGGGTAGAATTTATTTGGTTTTATACCAAGGTAGATTAAGTAAGCCACGCTGAGCAGTTATTATCTTTCTGTTCAATCACACTGCTGTGTAAAGAGGCAACACATTCTATTGCTTGTGCTTTTTTTAACTTTGAATTTCACCTTTAATATTAATAAAACATGTTGACATATCAAACAGTGGAGCTAATAGGTAAAGCAGAACAAAACGAGTCACTATTTAAACTGTTTTTTAGAACATGCTTTCTCTATCAAAGTATATTGATCAAAAGACAAAGAGATAAACCTTACAAGACAGATAACAAAAGTAAAAACTTGCAGAAACTGACAAGGTGAGATAAACAGGAAAAAAAACCCAAACAAACTGCATCAGAATACACACAATGAAACATTTCTTGGCTACTGCCATCACATGGCATGTCTAATTCAAAGCTCCTCAAGACGTGTTTCACGGATTTATGATGTGAAACTCCTCCTTCTCAAACAGGCAAATTATCACTCAGCAGTTTTTAAGCCAGGTTGTTTTTCTGATGCAGGTTACGGTGTGACCCAAATCCGTAGCTGTCTCAGAACCACTGAGGGGGTGAAAGCCATGGTGTGTGCATGGAAACGAGTGACTTTGTCACTTGTAATGTTAGAAATGCTCTGAATTTCAACAGCACAACCCAGTCAAGGCAGAAGCCCACATAATTGGGCCTGCTCTGGAAACTATGCTGAGGGCTAAAAATACTATTTAAAAAGTAGGGTATCTGTTCTTGTGTGGTTTTCCATCAGCTCCTCACTTCAGTGAGAATTGTTTCGAGCCCTGTTTGAAAAGATGGTGCATTATGGAGCAGTTAAAGATGACACAAAGTTGTTCCATGACAGCAACTCAAATCTTGTGCTTTCCCAAGTGTTTCATATGCACCAAAAATACCTTACAAGAACTTTTAATGCTTATTAGCAAAAATACGTGTTTAATCCAGCCTAAATTACAACCTTGATTGCTCCAGTTTGTTTGGGTTTTTTTTAACTTTGAATTCAGTTTTGCAAATCTTCAGTCCCCACTGGTGTACTGTTATGGAACTGTTCAAAAGTCCTTGTCTAAATATTAAACATTTTCACTTCCATTTTCTTAGATTAAATAGTAACTTTATTTACTGCTTATGCTTCTGTGCTGTTCTGTACCCTCTGTACAATCCAACAGGAAGCATCTCTTGTGACTGAGCACCTTTCATTTCAACTGATACCAAAATATTAGCCAGGTCTGCAGCAAGCTAGCCTCACAAAAGAAAAGAAATCTTTTTAGGAGCTGCTGTTAAAATTGGTAGGAACACTGAAGTCAAAATTTCAGTGTCTGGTCCTCAGTTCTCTTTTGGACATTACCCAGCAACAAATGAAAGGGAGCCAACATAACCATTTAAAATAGCAGAGTAAACAGTTCATGTCGGAGACAAGATAATCCTTCATTTCTGCTGCTTATCTGAGAGCTGCCCTGCCCATCTGATGGGAGGATTTAACCTTCCTGAAAGCTGTTATCACTCTCTGTGTTTGAACTGGGAAGACCTCCTTCCACCTGCTTTTCAGAGCCTTTTCTCCTAGATTAACACTGCTGTGCCCTTTTTAGAATGAAAAACCTCTGAAACATGGATTATTTTTAGAGGGATATAACAGGAATATTTTGCTATGTTACTGTTTAAGGGAAATACTTAGGCATTTTTCTCCTATTTAGAAGAATATCTTTTGTTCTTTTGTTTTTTCTTTAGAGAAAAACCACATTGTCTTAAATGGTGATCATTTTGGTCTTACAAAAGTACACGTACAGTTGTGGAAATTAAAAAAAGAATCCTTAGATTATAGTTACAGTTGTGTAACCAACTCAAAAGCTATAGGGGATTTTAAATTTAAAATTTCTTTGCACTGCATTGGAAACCATTTTTTTTTTAGTTTTCTGTTTCTCCTGGGATAGTGTGTGAAAGGCAGAATGGCAGAGCAGATGGCCTGCCTTCTCTTGCCAGTGAGATGAGCTACACCCCTCTGCTCAAGAAGGAAATCTAAAGGGGGTTTCTCTGGGAAAACCTGGGTCTAAAACCTGGATCAAGCCACAAACCCATTTCACATGTAACACTTTTCACAAATGGACATTTTCTGATGTTATCTTTGCTGTATTTTTTTTTTTTTATGGCTTATTTTAGAAGTATATAAAAAATAATTCCAGCTTTAAATGTAGTATACCTGTGCCTTTGGGAGAGGGAAGAACTGCTGGGTGAAACTTCTTAGGCTTAGTCATAGCAGGAGCAAGGAGTGAGGGCCTGAAATATGCAGCAGAAGTTCTCAGAATAGGGAATGAGTCACTGTTGCCCTTGAACTTCATGAATCTGAAACTATATTTATCATTTTGCATTGTTCCTGAGCTGTGTACTCATAGTTCCACAGTCAGAGCAGCTTGCTTTTGCCCCGAGGAGCCTGAAGAAACTCCAGGGAGAGAAGCTGAGCATTAATTTCTTGAAGTGAGTTTTAGGAAAAGCTTTATTGCAACATCCTCGAGGTGACTGATGTGAAGGTGATACTATCAGGTTAAATAAAGGCATAAACAGCACACTGAGTAAAGGGAATTAATAGTTTGTGTAGGGTCAAGAATATGTAATACAGGGGTGCTGTTATGAAAGTACTTTTGCTAATGCAGGACTTCTCCTTTCCTTCCCACAACCTTATTTGCAATGTTCCAAAGAGAGCACTGAGAGGAAAGGTCGGGATCACCACATTTTCCTCTTCCTCCCCACACCGTCCTCACAGTATAAGGATGAATCAGACCTAAGTTTTTGAACCAGGTCGCTGCTGGCTTGTGAAAGAGCACAAAAAATACCACCTCAGCACTTAAAATCAGGGAATCTTGTGTCTGCAGAACTGGGCGTTCAATTGTGACCCAGCACAAGTGCACTGGCTGGCTCTGGCCGTACAGCCCCTGTAGAGAGCCTGGAAAAGGTGCTTGAGAAACTCCTCGTTAGGGGATTTTACATAACAATTTAAAAAAAAATGGAAATATTACTGCATGGCAGCATAAGAGAGGCAGTTATTGGCTTGCCAAAAAAGCAAATGGAAATCCAGAATTAGTTGCAGGAACTAGAACTGGTAACATAGTAAGTCTGTGAGAACTGGAGGTACTTTGCATTTTTTGGTATGGGAAGCAGCTGCAGCTCAGGATTACACATCCCACACTGGTATTTCAAGTTCCCTCGTTCAGTGGGAAGGAAATGCACTGCTCTGCCCAGGCTCAGGCTGTAGGCAGAGGCGATCTTTACATCTGCTTCCCAAACCTCCTCGTGGCTGTGGTGACAATCCCCAAGCAGGGGGAGCTCCTGTGGGCTGTGCAGGAGCTGTTCTGGGTGTCTGTGTGTAGTCATCAGCTCAAACCCAGCGAGTGTGAATAATGGCAACACAACCCCCTCTGTGTTTTCCACAGCTCCTGAAATCACTATTTGCTGCGCCTCAACAGCTGAAACTTGCAGGGGGGTGGGTGGAAAATAAACTCAGGATCTGCAGAGTAAGACATTGCCAATAAATTCACAGAGAGATCATTTTAATGCAGAGACCTGTCCAGGTCTCTGTGGATGGCAGCTCAGCTCTGGTGCGTCAGCCACTGCTCCCAGTTTGGTGTCATCAGCAAACTTGCTGACAGTGCCTCAGTGAAAATGCCTTCCTGAAATCAAGAGAAGCCACATCCACTGCTCTGCCATCATCTATCCACCTCGTTATGTCCTCAGAACCAGGTGTCAGTGGTTTCATCAAGTAACTGCACAACCCAGCACTTCCGAGGTGCTGCAATACTGGCAAGCACCAGAGCAGCTTCGGTGCACGCAGGGAGTGACATTCACACTGAAGTCCTGTGGTTGTTCCCTGCTATTCTTCCCACTTCGGCACCGCACTGCTCTGGGCCAGTTGTTCTCCAGCTGGGACCTGTGGACGAGCAGGGGCACGATGCTCACGCTCTGATGGAATGTTTGGTCATGTAGATATGAAGAACGGCTGCACCCAGTTTCACCCAGACATTCGCGTGGTTTAGCTCTCCTCTGTTGGGTTTGGGTTTTCCAAGTTGCACACTTTGGCCTCCACAGCAAGTTTCGGCAAACAGGCTGCACAATCACATTTATTGCCAGACCCCGGTGGAATCCCACCAGGCGCCACATTAACAGACGCGCTGGTGCTCCTGCTCCCGCCCAGGGCGCTTCTAACTCCCCCCGCCTCCCCAGCCGGGTCCCACCACCCCTGGCTCCTGCAATCCCGCGGCGGGAGCGCTCTGCGGTCACCGACTGCACCCAGCCCCGAAACAAAGCTCTTGAAAGTTCAAAACGTATTAAAAACTAGAAAAAAAAAAAATTTTGCTCGTATCCATGGCAACCTAAACCTGACACCGCCAAAGCCCAACCTCTATTACGCACCGCCCCGGGGCCCGCGGGGCCCTTCGGGCGCGGCCGGCGTCGCCCCGCAGGTGCCGGCCTCGCACCCGCGCCGCCTCCCCACCGCCGCCGGGCCACGGCCCGGGCTCCCCCGCGCTGCCGGCGGTTACTCGGACTTTCCCCCCGCCTCAGGAGCGGGGGGCCGACAGAAAATGGAGACGGCGGGAAGGGCGGGGTGACCTCGGTGCGGACGGCGGGGGGCCCCGGCCCGCTACGCGCCTCCGCGCTCCGCCACCCGGCCCTGCGGCGGATCCGTCCCTTGGGGGCGCTGCTGCCCCCCGCCGCCCCTGCGTGTTAGTTACCGGCCGCCGTGCGTGTT